>OY992876.1:4524432-4549432 GCA_963921405.1 Cepaea hortensis | reverse complement strand
TCAACCCTCATGGAAGGCAGGGGCAGACCATGGGCATTTCCCGCCATCCAAGGTGGCTTCCATAATTGCAGAGCCGAAACATAGCGCTCTGATGCTGGGCTCACACCCAAGTAATCATTACGTCCTGCATATGGCTGCTTTAAATCCTCACTTCCATGTACTGGGCATTTCGTTCGCCGCGGGCCGCTCCTCGCGTAAACCAGGAGAGGTCAGGATGCAAACGAAGAAAGTGTGAGGGAGGCTGTATAAAGTACACATACATCCTACATCCGGGTAGAAGGAGAAAGTGTAAACGAGGCTTTTTAAAGTACACATACATCCTACATCCGGGTAAAAGGAGAAAGTGTAAACGAGGTTGTTTAAAGTACACACACATCCTACATCCGGATAGAAGGAGAAAGTGTGAACGAGGCTGTATAAAGTAACCTACATCCTACATCAGGGTCGTCACAAGGTTTGAGAGGCAGGAGGACGCCAAGAGAAAAGATGCTAGACAGTTTAACATTATGTCATAGAGGAATATCGGTATCAGAAATCATTGGCAGAGTGAGACAGAGAAGAGACAGTAAGCTGTGGAAAGACATGATCACCATTGGCAGAGTGAGACAGAGAAGAGACAGAAAGCTGTGGAAAGACATGATCACCATTGGCAGAGTGAGACAGAGAAGAGACAGTAAGCTGTGGACAGACATGATCACCATTGGCAGAGTGGGACAGAGAAGAGACAGTAAGCTGTGGAAAGACATGATCACCATTGGCAGAGTGAGTCAGAGAAGAGACAGAAAGCTGTGGAAAGACATGATCACCATTGGCAGAGTGAGACAGAGAAGAGACAGAAAGCTGTGGAAAGACATGATCATCATTGGCAGAGTGAGACAGAGAAGAGACAGTAAGCTGTGGACAGACATGATCACCATTGGCAGAGTGAGTCAGAGAAGAGACAGAAAGCTGTGGAAAGACATGATCACCATTGGCAGAGTGAGACAGAGAAGAGACAGTAAGCTGTGGACAGACATGATCACCATTGGCAGAGTGGGACAGAGAAGAGACAGTAAGCTGTGGATAGACATGATCACCATTGGCAGAGTGAGACAGAGAAGAGACAGAAAGCTGTGGAAAGACATGATCACCATTGGCAGAGTGAGACAGAGAAGAGACAGAAAGCTGTGGAAAGACATGATCACCATTGGCAGAGTGAGACAGAGAAGAGAAAGAAAGCTGTGGAAAGACATGATCACCATTGGCAGAGTGAGACAGAGAAGAGACAGAAAGCTGTGGAAAGACATGATCACCATTGGCAGAGTGAGACAGAGAAGAGACAGAAAGCTGTGGAAAGACATGATCACCATTGGCAGAGTGAGACAGAGAAGAGACAGTAAGATGTGGATAGACATGATCACCATTGGCAGACAATAAGCTGTGGACAGACATGATCACCATTGGCAGAGTGAGACAGAGAAGAGACAGAAAGCTGTAGACAGACATGATCACCATTGGCAGAGTGAGACAGAGAAGAGACAGTAAGCTGTGGACAGACATGATCACCATTGGCAGAGTGAGACAGAGAAGAGACAGAAAGCTGTGGACAGACATGATCACCATTGGCAGAGTGAGACAGAGAAGAGACAGAAAGCTGTGGACAGACATGATCACCAACGCCAGATGGCACGGGCTGGAATCAGACCTCAGAGTAGAAGAGGAAAGTCTGCTGGTAAACGCGGGATGAAATATCGACGGTGCCCGCGCAAATACACCAGAAACCAATCCCAGCAGACGTCGAAGCACAGGAAGCCAGTTTTCCCTGGCCCAAAGCCTCATCCCTAAAGATCTTAAATCTTCATTAATGTCACACATAATGTAAGCAGAACTAGGCAAACAACCTGCACAGCTACTTGTGATTCCATTTACCCATCCTTTCCTAGTTTTCACTTCTTAGTTGCTCAAGTTTCATTCTCCTGGCTAATTTTCTAATTATCTTTTAATTTATCGTCTCTCACCTTTCTCAACCCCCTCTCTATTTTCAGAAATGCCACTTAAAATTGACGTACACGGCCAAACTTGACCTTTCAACTCCGGCATTTTTCTTGTAGAATGAGCGACGAAAGACGACATTTGTGGGAACTCAAGCGTAGTACACACACGTGCTATTACAGGGTCTGTTTTTAATGACTGTGCAGTGTTTAAAAATATTGCCGGTCCAAGTTTTGTATTTACCTATTATGTTGTATGAACTTTACAGAGGGTGAATACAAAACTTGGATCGGCAATATTTTCAGCCATTAAAAATACATCCTATACAGCTGGTGCACTGCGCTGAATTTTGCGTGTGGATTTGTTTTCCCTATTACTATTACCAGTGCCCTCGTTATCAGGCAAACCCACTCCGACTTCAGAGGTACTTGTAATGTATGTCTCCAGGTCAAGGACGAGAAGTCAACATTTTAGTCCAACTGACTAGTGTAGGAGTTGAACTTGCTACCTCGGCATCAGCACACTGGATGTTTAAGAACGAGCGCTCTTGCCCACTCGGCCAGAGGAATTCATGCGGGCGTTTCCATGTTGTAGCATCATCGAGCCTGCCTAATGTTACTGGACGTTTTCGCCTCTTGAATACTCAGATTGTATTTGTGCCAAAGTAGGGGAAGATTGCTATGTATATCTACCACTCAGGGTAGAAGAAGAAAGACTAAACAAGACTGTAAGGTACCTCTACATCCCAGGGTAGAAGAGTTGTGGGTTCGATTCCGGGCCGCGTAACCTTCGGTTTACGAGTTAAATGTTTCGGAGACTCCTGTGGGTCGTCGCTAAAAGCTACGGAGTTCGTGCTTTGTGCGACGCTTTCCGTGCTGCGGAAAGAGACTGAGCCATATTGGATAAAACCTGGTGCAATGAAGTCGACCCTGCGACTTGTAAGCGACTTTTTAAGGGTAGAAGAGGAAAGACTAAACAAGACTGTAAGGTACCTGTACATCCCAGGGTAGAAGAGGAAAGACTAAACAAGACTGTAAGGTACCTGTACATCCCAGGGTAGAAGAGGAAAGACTAAACAAGACTGTAAGGTACCTGTACATCCCAGGGTAGAAGAGGAAAGACTAAACAAGACTGTAAGGTACCTGTACATCCCAGGGTAGAAGAGGAAAGACTAAACAAGACTGTAAGGTACCTGTACATCCCAGGGTAGAAGAGGAAAGACTAAACAAGACTGTAAGGTACCTGTACATCCCAGGGTAGAAGAGGAAAGACTAAACAAGACTGTAAGGTACCTGTACATCCCAGGGTAGAAGAGGAAAGACTAAACAAGACTGTAAGGTACCTGTACATCCCAGGGTAGAAGAGGAAAGACTAAACAAGACTGTAAGGTACCTGTACATCCCAGGGTAGAAGAGGAAAGACTAAACAAGACTGTAAGGTACCTGTACATCCCAGGGTAGAAGAGGAAAGACTAAACAAGACTGTAAGGTACCTGTACATCCCAGGGTAGAAGAGGAAAGACTAAACAAGACTGTAAGGTACCTGTACATCCCAGGGTAGAAGAGGAAAGACTAAACAAGACTGTAAGGTACCTGTACATCCCAGGGTAGAAGAGGAAAGACTAAACAAGACTGTAAGGTACCTGTACATCCCAGGGTAGAAGAGGAAAGACTAAACAAGGCTGTAAGACACCTCCACATCCCAGGGTAGAAGATGAAAGACTAAACAAGACTGTAAGACACCTCCACATCCCAGGGTAGAAGAGGAAAGACTAAACAAGACAGTAAGACACCTCCACATCCCAGGGTAGAAGAGGAAAGACTAAACAAGACTGTAAGACACCTCCACATCCCAGGGTAGAAGAAGAAAGACTAAACAAGACTGTAAGACACCTCCACATCCCAGGGTAGAAGAGGAAAGACTAAACAAGACTGTAAGACACCTCTACATCCCAGGGTAGAAGAAGAAAGACTAAACAAGACTGTAAGACACCTCCACATCCCAGGGTAGAAGAGGAAAGACTAAACAAGACTGTAAGATACCTCTACATCCCAGAGTAGAAGAGGAAAGACTAAACAGGACTGTAAGGTACCTCTATATCCCAGGGTAGAAGAGGAAAGACTAAACAAGACTGTAAGGCACCTCTACATCACTGGGTAGAAGAGTAAAGACTAAACAAGACTGTAAGGTACCTCTACATCCCAGGGTAGAAGAGGAAAGACTAAACAAGACTGTAAGACACCTCTACATCCCAGGGTAGAAGAGGAAAGACTAAACAAGACTGTAAGACACCTCTACATCCCAGGGTAGATGAGGAAAGACTAAACAAGACTGTAAGACACCTCCACATCCCAGGGTAGAAGAGGAAGACTAAACAAGACTGTAAGACACCTCTACATCCCAGGGTAGAAGAGGAAGACTAAACATAGCCAGGCTGACATTCAAGTGTAGTACATGAAGTACAACGATATCATAATTACGAAGCATCGAGTGGTAAAATAGATTCCGGGTGTTTCTCTCAGCTGGAGAGTTAAAGAGGCGGGGAAGTGAACTGGTCATATAGCTCATAATACCATTACCGTATATCTGAAACATTGAGTATATCCCTTAGTCCAGTGCTTCCCAAACTTTTCACTTTCGCGGACCGACATAAAATTTTCCTTTTGCACCAGGGATCGGTGCCCTTTAAAAAAAAATTTCTCCTTGTAATCTGGAATTGTGTATGACCTAAATATACATTTTAATATACATATAAGATTTAACGTAATTGTGGTTGTTGTTCCGATGCGCTAAATACTGCTCCTTAATACTATTGGATGGCGGTGATTTATTTAACGTGGTCCCATTTTCATGAGTATTTTAAAATTAAATCACCATAAAAACAGTGCAGATATCATGTTTTGAGAAAAGAACAATCTTGTTTTTAAAAAAGTTCTAAGCAATCCTCAAAAGAGAAAATAGTTAACTGTGTTCTTACTTTTTTTCAACTCACGTTGCGGACCGGCAAAGAAGGGCTCATGGACCACCACTTTGGGATTCACTGCCATAGTCGACATAAAATCGACACATAGTGTTTCTGAGAGAAGGGAGATAAATGGACAATTATTTTAGCCTTAGCGCAACTGTTGGTGTGAGTATTGTTTCTTGACTCGCTACATTGTACTCATCATGTGCCACGCCTTCTCACGTGATCAGCGATGTCTTGGATTAGTCTGTTTTCTTATTCCGGTTATGCCATGTGGCCAAGCCATCATCATCATCATCATCAAGTGCCCTGCCAGCTGGTGTAGGCGTTCATGGCTCTCCACAAATCTCGGTCTTTGTTTATCTGGATCAACTCTGATATTCCCCCATACCACCGTCTCAATCCGGCCAGCATCATTTCTCTTGGTCTGCCTCTGCCTCTCTTCCCCTCGATCTTTCCAGTTGTCACAGTGTTCTCCAATGCCTCTCTTCTCATCACATGACCAAAGAAAGCTGTTGGTCTCTTTCTTATTGTTGCACATAATGTTCTAGTTTCATTAGCCTCTTTCAAGCAATCGTTGTTAGTTACTCTGGCAGTCCCAGGAATTCGCAACATTCGTCTCAAAAACAGGTATGTATTTCCTTGTCTTCTCCTTGTGGCTGCCCTCTGAGAGAATGTGATTAATACAGAAGAACAGACAGACTATCATGGTCTAGAGAGAATACAGCACAAGGGGTGGTCAGAGGTGAAGCAAGACGGACATATAATCAGATTGTAACGGGCACAATTAGTTTTGGAACTCTACGCTGCCTGTTGAAGATGAAGATTGAGCGTTTATGGGGTTGCCCAGAATGCAGTGATGTCGATTCTTGACTCAACTCAACTCAACCCCTTGCTCTTTTCTCATTAATTTTGCCAGTTGTCACTAAATCAGTTGATGGGTTTGATTTGTGAAGGGCTGTTTTCTTCCATTGCCTGGAGAGAATGATGCAGCAGGGAGTTACTGGAGGATCTGGCCGCTGCTCAGTACTCAGAGGAAAGGACAGAGGGTGGTTGAGGATGAGGCCGGAGCATGTATGGGAATTCCCGAGTGCAGTAATGTCGGCTCTTGACTCAATTCAACTCTGTCTCGTTCATTTTTCTGTCTGCCCATGATATTCTTTAGTTTCCCGGAAATCACAACTGACCCACAGTAACACACATCAAGATGGCATAGTGATCTCACAGATTGATCAGTGGTGAAAAACAGACCTGGTGGCTGGTGGTTGGGGTTCCATCGCGAAGGCTAATGGACAATGCTTGAAAAAAGAGTCTGGCATATGAGTACAACCTCCAGCATGAGAATGGAGGTGGAATCAGTCACAGCGGCATTCCATTTGTTAGAGGAGACCACGACCACTGCAACACACATTGTTTTCATCACGGATTCAAAGAGTATGCTTAGTAAGGTGGAGAAAGGAATGTTTCGTGTGGAATGGCTATCGTCGCTTCAGAGGTCACAGATTGTAAGAATTGTATGGATATTTTGCCCTGGTCATGTGGAAGTGCAGGGAAATCAACTATCTGATAGGCTAGCCAGGAATGCATCGCTTGGTGGTAGATCACCTATGGACAAAGGAGAGGTGGTCGAACGCCTGTGGGTACAGATTGAAAACCCGTATGTGGAAAGAATGATATTGCGGGGGATAGGGAGGGGTTCTGAGAGAATCTCAAAATTTAGAGGGAAAACAAGGAGAACTTTCAGACAGATGACGGTGGGGACGGTTAGTAGTATGACTCTCACTCTTCGCTGGCTGTTAGGTGAGGGGACGGAGCGCGCATGGGAATTTCCTGAGTGCACGAATGTGGGTTCTACGCTCAACTCCACAATTTCACCAGCATTAGACATGTCTCAGATTGTCTGCTCATTGTCCATGCTCATGTCTCTGTCGGAAATTGTTGGAGAAATCAAAAGTGAGAAAAACAAGAACGAGAACGAGAAGACATCACCAGATTTACACTTATTTACTTGTATATTCTGTGAAAGATAAAAACAGTTGACAGCAGTATAAAACCCACTGACATAGAATGCACAGAAGGATAACATATGTCTTGGCAACATTAATTTCTTTAGCTTTCCGTCTATATTCTTGTGTCAGTCTGAGCTGTATGTTGTCGACTCTTAATCTCTATAATTTGAGCTGTATGTTGTCTACTCCTAATATCTAGAATCGTCTATGTCTATAATTGTATCTTGTGAATGTCTAATCTCTCTATAATCTTAGCTGTATCTTGTGAATTTCTAATCTCATTAATTTGAGCTGTATCATTTATTATTTCTAATCTCATTAATTTGAGCTGTATCGTTTATATTTCTAATCTCTATAACTTGAGCTGTGCCTTGTGAATTTATAATATTAATAATGTTGTTAATTTGAGCTGTTTTTTTTTTTTAAATAAATATTTCTAATCTATATAATTTGAGCAGTATCGTGTGAATATCTAATCTTTATAATTTGAGCGGTATCTTTTAAATTTCTAATCTCCATAAGCTGAACTGTAACTTGTAAATTTGTACACGTTTTCTTGATATTTGAACATTTTTGGATGAGTTATTGTCCACTTGTAATTCTTTATCTTACTTCATGGAATGAGGCATTCATTGTCTGCTGACTGCGGTAGTTAATGATTACAATAAATGTTTAAGTCTTCATATCCTTTGCCCATTCTTGTGGTTGGCGGTGTTGAAGACTGCTACTGAATTCATGTGATCATGCCCCTGTCATGATATCAACATCAGATTATTTAGTCTGAGGACTGGTATTGAAGTCATGCGATCATGTTCCTGTACTGCTCTCATTATTAAGTCAGGCCAAACACTAGTGCTGAAGTCATGTGATCAAGTCCATCCACTGTCTCCATCCCTCAGCAACTCACTTCAGCTCAGTGTAAGTCTGTACCCCCATTGTCTTTGTATCATGTAGTTATCCTAGGGTGTTCTTTTTCCCTACTACCATGGATCTAGCCCCCCCCCCCCCCCCCCAGTGGTTTCAGTAACAGACCCCCCCCCCCCCCAGTGGTTTCAGTAACAGACCCCCCTGTCTCATAATGTGACCAAGTCAAGATGGCCTGTTTTGTTTACGATATTCAATATTTTTTTTTCTGTGTTCTTCAATGTCTGTAAGACTTGTTTCCTTTGATGACACTTCTGGCCAACCTATTGTTTACATGATGTGATAACTAAACATCTGAAAAGTTTCCAATTTATATTCATCTCTTTTGTTTACAGTCCACGTTTTTGAAATGTGCCATGAGCCAGATATTTGTCGTCATTATTTGTTTCAATATTCAAAGTTTAATACTCTTTGTTAGGAATGTTTGTGTGTCTCTAAATTGCTTTTGAGCTGCTGCAGTTTCATTTTCTTAGTTACACCCTGCAATATCACAACAACTCAAATATTTCCTAGTCATTGTCCCCTCCACTACACAGAAGATGAGAATCTCAGGCTCCAGAATTTGCGATGTAGTCTCCCAATTTCTGAGCCATCCATTTCTTAATTAATAAAAGCAATTCTTCTCATCGCCAAACAAGAAATTCAAAATTATGTGTGATCTGCTGAGATCAAAGACAAGTTTATTCACAATAAAAATGATGTGCTTTCCCACATCTTGCAATCTCCAGCAGTATATTTCAATTCATGTGTTGACTCTCTTCCGTGCCACTGTCTTCCTCGATCTCTCTTTTCGCAAATACTTCCGGTTGAACACTATGTTCTAATTTTTGTCTTCTCATTGTTTGTGTCTTCTTTATTCAAATTCACTACGGGAAAACATTGTTTTGAATTTCTGAAACGTTGTCTCCTATTACCAACTGTGAAGCGATTAGATGGATTGCTTAAGCTGAAGTGTAAATTAGCGGTACAGGATGTGTATATTTCAGCTTGAAGAATCTATCTAATCACTTTAGTCTGTGTTGTGTGATTTCTGCAGTATGTACCTGACGAGATGTAGCAAAATATGCCAGGCAATAAATCGTGCAATCTATTGTTTGTGTCTTCGTTATTCAAATTCACTATGGGCAAACATTGTTTTGACTTTCTCATAATGTGGTCAAAACATGATGACTGCCTCTTTCTGACATGCCAGATTGGGTTTTATAAATAAGTGGGTGACTTGTGACAAATCAATTCACACCACGTGATAGGTCAGGATAAAACTGTTATTATGTAAAACATCAAATATAAAAGCTCAGCAGAAACTAACAATGTGCAAGAAATTTGTTTTGGAAATAAGATGTTTCAACAAATATTGACTTCACCAGGCTGTGTAACATATAGAATGTTAGATACACAATTTCAAAATACATTCACTTGAAAATATGAGAAGCCATTTACAGACACACGGGGGGAGAGGGGGAGGGGAGAGTGGGTCAAAGGTTACCATGTCCACATCTGGCTTGGGCAGATCTGGTTCATTACATCGTCTGAACTGCTGGAAAGTTTTATAACATCAGAAAATAATCTAATACTCCCCACTGATCCCGAGGTAGCAGACTGGAAGCCTATTCTTCTCGAATAAAGGTAAAAAAGTCAGAGGAGCTGTATACGGTGCAAACACAATAAAAGTCCTGTGGCAGTGGTAAATTTAAAAACCTACAAGACAAATACTTCAAATAGGTCACTGAGCAGACTAAAAGTTCAAAATTATAAAACTTATCCACAAAAACAACCGGCTCTGTGGCAAAGGAGTTATGGGTGCAATTTGTAATCCTGTATACAATGTTTGAAACACATCTGAAACAGACCACCTTGTTTGGTTTTCATGCAATGGTAATGGTATGGGCACCGGTCGTTCAGAAAGCAATGGCAAACTACTGAATGTAAACTTGCCAAGAAATCAAAACGCCAAAGAATGCTGGAGTTGACAGCGACATCCTGTAAAGGATATGCAACTAACTTAACCCAAAAAAATAATATTAAAAGCAAGTGTGATTCTAGTTTACACACATTTGATTCACCTGGTGTTGTGAAACTCCTGCACTATGCTGAGATGCTCTGTGTGTGGTCTAGTTTACACACATGTGATTCACCCAATGTTGTGAAACACCTGGACTGTGTTAAGATTGTCTTTGTGTGGTCTGTCGGAAGAGACTGAATCACTAATAAAGATATCAACATGCAATAGCCATAACCAAACACCAACATCTGCAGACACATCAATGTTTCAAGTCCTGCCATTAATTATATACAGATAATTGCTTTACCATTGAACTAGATGGGTATATTCATGATTAGTTTAACATAAAATAATACAAGCAGAAATACCATAGTTTATATTATAAAAAATGGCATGTGGCAATAGTAAAACGTTTATCGAAATTGACTTCACAAATTCAGAAATCTGGCAACTCTTGTATCAATGTCCCAACAGAAGTTCATTTATTTGATGTGCGAAGCATGCAATATTTGTTGTTTAATCATCATCTTCACAGCATCGCCTTTTCAAATCCTCCAGGAGCCACTTTTCAACAGACAGAGTTTTAAAATTAAATATTACACAGTTACATCATTAAAAAATTTAGTGAAGAAAATACATAAAACTTGTTTACAGCAGCAGTAATGACAACAATAATAATGATAATAATAATAATAAATCCAGCTGCCTGGAATGTTACACTTCATACTGGTGTGTTATGTGGACATAAGGCAAGAATGTTACGCTGCAAATGACATGAGGGCAGTAAACCCAAGATCGATGCCAGTACTCACTGTTCACTATGTGAGAGAAAGACTGACCACTTCTTTTGTTTTCTTTAAATTAATTTATCAATTAAATTGTGAATATATTCATCAAAAATCAAATGTAACAAGAATTTCATGTAAATAGCAGCCTTTGAAAAAAAACCACATAAAACAGTAAAATAAATCAGATTACTTACCACAAATTTAAAGCAGAATCATCAGAATACAATTTACACAACTGGTGTTTACACCACGCCAAGATCACCTCATGAACGTGAACACAAGATTTAGGAAATAGTAAGATTTACTTTCAACAAATAAATTTCTTTGTATTCAATGCCACAGTGGATTAGACCTCGTGGTGATCGAAGGCAAGGTCTCTGAACGAAGGCAAGGTCTCTGGATGAAGACAAGGTCTATGGACGAAGGCAAGGTCTCTGGACGAAGTGGTTGGGATCGGCAATCAAAAAGAAATTAGAGACAGGATCATGAAGATATATTGGGCATGAGATGTGGTGATCAAAAGCAAGGTCTCTGGACGAAGTGGCTGGGATCGGCAAGCAAGAAATTATAGACAGGATCATGAAGATACATTGGGCATGCAGAAGCATGGGCAGGAGAAATATAAACGAAAAATAATCGAGAAACTTTTCAGCAGCCATGATGACTGCCACGTTTTGCACAGGTCCTGTACACAGGCCTGTTTGTAAATTTCAAACGAAACAGTACTGTTTGTAAATTTCAAACGACAAAAATATAAACTATATAACTGTCATTAAGTGATATATAAAGTATACATTTGCTGGTAGTTTTCTCTAGGAAACAATGCAAGTCACATATTCCTTGTAATTTTCCCTTGACAATTTTATCTAGGAGCCACATATTCCTGCTTATTGTCTCTGGGAGATAGTCAAAGATTGGTGGTAATTTTCTCTAGGATGGTTAGTAATTTTCTCAAGGATTTTTGGTAATTCTCTGAAAGAGAAAATGTTAGCAAAATATTTCAAGTAATTTTTATGAAGACAAACATTGAGGATGAAGATTTCAAGTCTGATACTTTCATTTTAAGTAAGTGAAGAGAGACTGTGCCAGGTTTTTTCAACAAAAACATGATACTCTGTCTGATTATGACTGTAATAGTCACTATTGATATAATGCTGCTAAACACAGAAACAATTCAGATAATTTTCAGTAAAATAAATACTTAGCAACACTGCTATATATCAGGTACCAAAGCATTAACATAAAAACACTGACATAAAAATATTCAAGAAAGATAAATAAATATTTGGATTAAGGTGATGTTGCTTATATTAATGTTTCTTGCTCCATAGTTTCACCTTTCAACATACATCTCTCTTTGTCTTTCTTAGCTTCTCTTGTATAGTATGTGTTTTCATGATAATTTCTGAATTATACTTCTACTATTGATGGGCCCCATAAATTTCACGTCTTCTTCTTCTGCCCTTTATCCCCAACTGCAGCACAGGATTTACACCAACTCGTGTTCAGCTGACCATCTTTTACTATCTCTTGTATCTGTCAAAAGTAGGGTGGCCATCTTTAAACTGTCCTTATAACGTGACCGTGTTTGTCTGCACCGTTATGTCACATGCTTAACAATTTCGATATCCTTAACAACAATATTAACTAGTTACAAGAGAATGGCGTGGTTATTGTAATTTCCATCACACTTTTAAGGTTTTCATTTGAAGCCCATTCATAATATTCTCAACATTATATTCAGACATCACTCAAAGAAAAACAAATCTGCTGCCTAACCGACAAATTAGCAACAATCTAAGTTTAGAGAACTCAAATCTAACTGTTGCCATGTTGGACCAGATGCCTGACAAAACTGAACGGGAATTTACTTTGTGATGGTTTGTTCTGGTAAATGTGATGTATTCATAGTACATAAATGTTGATAAAGCTATGCACATTTGTCATTACATTACAAAAAAGTGCACGTTTCTATGAGTCTCTAGTATAGTTGTTGTTCTTGTCAGTGTCAGTGATGTAAAGAATTTCTTTCACCCACTTAATCCATAAATATCACACTCTTACTATTGTTGTAATACTTCAATTGTTTAAATTGTAGACTTGTTTGGCTGGTAAATTTAAATGTCTTCTTGCCAGACATCTGAACATGAGAGGAAATAGAGAAGGAGGGCAGAATGTCAGACGGGCTTGCGTGCCCAATTCTTAACCCTTTGAAAATAAAGATTGTTTGTTCATTCGTTCGTTCTTCATTCATATTCAGTGGGTAGTTTTAATTAAATTTTCATGTGAAATCTCAACAACGAAAATGAGATTCCTGAAAAGAATACTCAATGTATCAAGAAGAGAGATGTTCAGAAATGAAGAAATTAGGACTAAAGTGGGGTTTATAGAAGCGCTAGATTTTATTAGAAGGCAGCAAGTCAAATGGTTTGGCCATGTAACTAGGTTACCAATTAACAGTATACCACAACAAGTTATGATGTACAGACCAGATGGAAGCAGAGGAAGAGGCCGACCACGTAAACGATGGACGGAGGGAATAGCAGAGTCCATGGGAATATTGATACATGAAGCCCATAAGCGGGCACTCTCCCGCTGTTTATACTTCACCTTGACACCGCAAGGTACAAGAGGAACAAGATGAGATAGGATGAGATTGTTATGTTAATATAAAATCTAATATGCAACTCAATTTACTGAATTCACAAATACTAATCCCTCTAATAGCACAAAGATGCATTTTATAACAAAACATTTAGTAAGACCAATTGTTCTCTTCAATTCAAAAGAACTTTTGCTTTAACCTCCTTTATATAACAACGTACCTTTTTAGAATTCAATTTATGTGTTTCTCCATCTGCAATTTTACATTATAATTCTTGCTGAATCTGTAATATCACATTTGTATATGTTCCTGCTTCAGTAATCTGACATTTTAAACGTGCGTCCTTCCATAATTTCACATTGTTATATTGTAATTGTTCCTGGATCTGTGATTTAACATTTTAAATGTCCTTATAGACAGTAATAGGAGACAATATTATAATTAGCCTGATAAATAAATGACAGAATATTAAATAGAGGATGACAATCATTTCATGTGTAATAAGTGCATTAAAACATGCTTTCCTTGAAAAGTGTCTACAGAAAACAATGTGCTACAACATTATTTCAAAATTCAGTATACATCACTAAGAAAGCAACATTGAATTGTTCAAAGTTAAACTTTTAGGTTATGAATACAAAAGTATGTTACATTTTGACCCACAAAGGTGTTTTTTTTGTAAATGCAAAAATTATTCTTCGTGATTTCAAATAATGTATTTCTGTGAAGCTAAAATGTATACTTTTTAACCCAATATTATGTTTTACATAGATAACATGTATTTTGTGAACCAAAACAATCCAATTTTCATGAACCAAAAAAAAGTATATTTTATTAAACCAAACAAATACTTTAGTTAATTAAGGACAATGATATCTTTAAACACACTTGTATTTATTTCTGTCAATTTGTTATCTATGGCTGGTTGTCTTTAACTATGACTTCTCGCCTCTCCAAGCATACCCAGGGAGCTTAGTCTCCTTTATCAGTTGGCAAGAAGTCTGTACATGTCTTCCTGGTTCACATCCTGCTGTAACGGGCAATCTGCTGGCGGCAGTTAGGGCATGAGTGCACCACATCCTTGCATCCATCTATGCAGAAGGGAAAGAGGCAGCAGCCCAGCCAACATCTGCAGGATAACAAAACATGGTTGCTGCTCATTGTGGACTTGCAAATATGACAAAGAAAATATCCTTGCAACTCTTTGTGGACCCACAGAAAGAGACAAAGAAAATGTGTTTGCAACTCTTTGTGGACACACAGAAAGAGACAAAGAAAATGTGTTTGCAACTCTTCGTGGACACACAGAAAGAGATGAAGATAATG
The DNA here is from genome assembly GCA_963921405.1 of Cepaea hortensis. Lineage (NCBI taxonomy): Eukaryota > Metazoa > Mollusca > Gastropoda > Stylommatophora > Helicidae > Cepaea > Cepaea hortensis. The sequence continues at coordinate 4,534,842 of OY992876.1, read as the reverse complement.
TGTTTGTAACTCTTTGTGGACCCACAGAAAGAGACAAAGAAAATGTGCTTGCAGCTCTTTGTGGACCCATAACAAGTGACAAAGAAAATGTGCTTGCAACTCACAATGAACCCAAAGAAAGTGGGCCCAAAGAATGGACATAAAATTGTCCATAGAATAGTCAGCTAGTTATAATCAGTAAAAGTAGAACATTATATGCAACAATTATAAAGAGACAAATATCATCATCATCATGTGCCATACCAATAGTCCTGGCGGTCATGGTTTGCTATCTCCTACAGTCACCAGAGTCCTGCACCAGCTCTATGTCCTTGTCCCACTTATGCCAGGTGGCCCAGCCATCCAGACATTTATCTCCTTGTCTTACCTTTGATCTTGTCCCATTATGTGTGCCAGTTGTTACAAAGTTCTCACATGTAATTCTTGCAAATAAATCTCCAATATCCATCCATCATGTGCCATGCCGATAAGCGTGGGCGGTCATATTTTGCCATCTAACTCGATCACCAGAGTCGTGTATCAGCTCCGTGTTTTTGTCTCGACCATGCCATGTGGCCAAGCCATCCAGGTATTTACTTCTTGGTCTTCCCCTAGGTCTCTTCCCTTTGATCTTGTCAGTTGTCACCAAGTTCTCCAATTCATTTATTCGCATAACATGCCCATAAAATTTTGACTGTCTACGTCTAATGTCTCTAATCAGTTTACGATCTTCATTTGTTTCTTGTAGGACTTATCCATTGGTTTTTCTGTCTGTCCAGTGGAGATGGCATTTTAGTACCAAGTCAGAAGGAAAATCCCTAGACCAATCTCACGCCAACGGATGCAAGCACTCCCCAGGGCTCAGTTGACCTGCATGTCAAAAGATGCAAGCCCTCCCCAGGGCTTTTGTTGGCCCAAATGTTAATAGATGCAAGTCCTCCCCAGGGCTCGGGTGACCCAAATGTCAATAGATGCAAGCCTTCCCCTGGACTCGAGTGACACGAATGAAAATAAATGCAAACTCTCCACAGGGCTCGATTGACATGAATGTCAATAGATGCAAGCCCTCCTCTGGGCTCAGGCGACCTGAATGGCGATGTACGTGACTTCAAAACTAAAACTCAGTCCTCCCGAGGATTCACAAACAACAAAAACAACAACAACAACAACAACAACAATAACAACAACAAAAACAACAACAACAACATCAACAACATCAACAACAACAAGCATCTGATGAAGTCATGCTACCTAAAATATCAAGTGCATCCTTGCATGGTGTGTACATGGACTCATGAAATGTTTAATCAGCTTACTTCTTCTTATAGTCCATGCCGTGTGGCGTTAGTGATCATGTCTGTCCACAACCTTCTGTCTCGGGTACTGCCAATCTTCTTATAGTCCATGTTGTGTGGTGTTAGTGATCATGTCTATTCACAGGCCTGTCTCGTGTGCTGCCAATCTTCTTATAGTCCATGCCGTGTGGCGTTGGTGATCATGTCTGTCCACAACCTTGTCTCGTGTACTGCCAATCTTCTTATAGCCCATGCCGTGTGGCGTTGGTGATTATGTCTGTCCACAATCTTCTGTCTTCTTTACTGCCAATTATTTTTTTATAATGATATTCCTCCATGCCACGATGTCAAACTGTCCAGCATCTTCTCTCTTGGTCTCCCTCTGCCTCACTTCCCCTCCAAATTTCCTGTTGTCATGACATACTCCAGCTTTCCCTTTTTAACAATCCCAGTCCATTGGTCCTTGCCGTCTTGAAAGACGATAGTTTGTGCTTTAAAAAGGCATAATAACTTTTACCTATGGTGGTAGCAAATGAGACTGATAAGGCCAATTTGCGCTGTAAATGTTTGTTCCCAGTGGGTGCATGTAAACACGTGGTCATTTCTACCATCATGCACCATCTTACGTCTCACAAGCTCGGAGTATGACTTATCTCTCTCCATAGCACAAAGCCTGGGCTAAAATATAGAGATCATGTGTTGCAGCATGATCCCTCTCTCGGCCTGCCTAGTTTACTCCAGAGGAAAGGTAACACCTCTACATCTGGAACAAGACAAGCTGCAGAAGCTGCCAGATGAGCAAAGCAATGCTCTAACTGTCTGTCTGTCAGAGCTTCGATCCTAGACCAGCAGCCAACCAAGGCTTAGGGCCTGGTCTGCCCTGCCATGACATTTTGTCTTTAGGTTGCATGTCCTCGCACCAGGGTAAGGCTTGTACCCTCCCAATTGCGTTCTTCCGTCCGAAGCTGTTGGCACAATGTGGGGTGTCGGGTTTGATAAGCGCCGCCCAACGTTCGGCACTAACAGAAAGCAGGTTTTTAACAATATGCCCAAACAATGTGGACTGTCTTCCTCTGATGCGAGTAACCAGTCCTTTTTGTGAGTTCACTTCTTTTACGATATCTTCATTACACTTTCTGTCCATCCAAGATGATCTTCTATAAAATAAAATCTCTTAAAATTCCACAAAATTCCTTACTAGTCTGCTAACTACCCATGATCCTCTTCAGTACATCAGGAATGGTTCAACATAGCTCTTGAAGTCTCTTGTTCTCACCTACACTGGCACAGATACTTGCAGAGAATAATCCTTATCTTGTGAAAAACTGCTTTTTTGTGGGCTTTCCTAGATTTAATTTCTGTAATCCATCTTCTATCTGCTGTTGTTAAAGTACCCAGATACTTAAATACTTTGATGGGGCAACTTACCCAAACAGGCAGATCAGGAAACACGCAACCCATGCAAAGGTGCCTGTCTCATAGTAGGTGGCAGAGACGATGTCTGCCTGGCAGTGTGGACAAGTGGTGCGCACTGGTGACTCCCTGTACACTTGAACGATTGTGACCGCTGGCTGTGTGATGAACGTTGTGGTGTTGTTGTAACTAGCCTGCTGCCCACCGTATGCTTGCCCATAACCAGGTTGGGCTGGGTAAGCGTAACCTGAAGCAGGAGCCAAACAGATTTAACTTTTAGTGTAAGCACAAAAATAAATGCACTAAATGGGAAGAAGTATTAGAGCTTCATGATTAGTATACATGTATGCATGTTTTGTGAGTCAAGCCAATGAAACACCATTGTTACTGCCAAAACTTTCAATGCCACTCTGTGCATGATTGTGACAATAGCACAGCTGCCACCCTTACACATTACAGTAACTCAGCATTACAGATTACATTAACATTGTATTACACATTACAGTAACACAGCATTACATCAAATTTGTATTACACATCACAGTAACACAGCATTACAGATTACATCATCATTGTATTAAACACTACAGTAATACAGCAGTACAGATTTCCGGGACTTCCGGTTTCAAGATGGCGACGGACGGTCGTGTTGTTTTGTGTTCGTTAACTTTTTCGCGTAGGGGATGGATTTATTCATTTCTTGCGTGTAATTGGTGTGCCAGGATGTAAAACCAGGAGTTTCTACTCAAGATCTGCGCGGGTGCTACGGAGTTCGTGCATCGAGCGAAGCCATCCTTGAGTGAATTTTCAGCAGCGTGTGTGGTTCTCAAAAGTCTGTGTTTACGTTTTTTCAACATGGCGGAACAACGTGTGTGTTCCGAGCGATCAGCAGTCAACATACCGAAGCGGCGTGGTAGCCGCGCAGGGAAAAAGAAGCCAGGTAAGCGCGGTGGCTAGAGACATTTTAGACTCAAGTGTCACCGTCTAGGACTCAGGAACATCCGTATTCTATATTGGAACTGTGCCAGTGTAAAACAACGGGGCTCTATTTTAGAAACCCTAGTTTACAGGAACGACATTGTAGCACTCCAGGAGACGAGACTGGGCGATCAGCTACTCCGAATTGCCGGCTTCAAATGTTTCTACAACAGACGACATCTGGGAACGGCGATTCTCGTTCGCGACAGCATGGTGGCGTCAGAGCTAGACATGTCCAGTTGGAACAGTGACGATATACAAATACAGGCGTTGAGAGTTCATTCCAGTATACCATTCGTGTTGGTTAATGTTTATGCCCGCAATGCGAGTGTGGACGCCCAGAAGTGGCAGTGCTTAAGTGGCATATTAGGCCACGAGAGAAATGTTATTTTCTGTGGTGACTTCAACGCTAAAGGCATATCATGGGGAAACACTTCCTCCAATACACAAGGGGAGGAGCTCGAGACTGCACTGGAAACCATCGACCTGGTTTGTATCAACAGCGGCTGTGTCACCAGGACAGCAAGCCGTCCAGGCGATGAGGACAGTGCTATTGATCTGGCGCTAGTTTCACCTTCACTCACTACAGTGTGTAGATGGGGTGTCCTAGGACACCATGGCAGCGACCACCACCCATGCAGCATATTGGTGGAGAAAGGCAGAACCAGGCAGCACAAGCTAAAGGTAAAGACGTTCCAGTATGACAGTACAGGGCAAGATGTGGTGAGTAAAATAAGACGTGACAAGCGCAGAACGTTTCAGGGCAGGAAAAAAAAGCTGGGAGCAGCCACCGTGGTGGAGTTTCGAGGTGGAGAAGGCTTGGGTGGATAAGCGTAGTGCTGTAAGGAGATGGCAAAATGCCAAGAAGAACAGAGCTGGTCATCCTAGTCCCTGCTTGCACTTAGAAAGAGAGATGCACACAAAAGTAAGCTATTTCAAAAAACTGGTCACGGTGGTTAAAAGCGAAAAATGGGCAGAGGTGTGTCAAAGAGTAAGCACAGACAAGTCACTGAAATTGTTCTGGCGACTACATAAAAGCATGAGTGGCGTAGTCAAGAATAAGAGCATTTCTGACTTCCAAGGTGCTGACCTCATCTGGCAGAGGACTGACGAGGACAAGGGCAAAGCCCTCTTTGAACGCTACCTTGAGCAGAGCAACCAGACAGACATGGGAGGCCGGAATCTGGCCAAGGAGGTCACCTCAGACAGATGCAAGGCCCAGAACACTTCGGATGAAGACACAGTGACAGTGAAAGAAATCAAGGCTGTGCTTCGACGATCAAAAAACAGTGCTCCAGGTCCTGATGGCATAAGATACGACGACATAAATAGGTGTACCGACAATGAGCTAGAGAAACTAGCAGACATGTACAACAACAGTATAGGGATTGCTAGCATCAAGGAGGAATGGTTACACAGCTATCTGATTCCCTTGCCGAAGCCTGACAAAGACCACAAAAAAATTCAGGGATATCGAATTATAACCATGCAGAATACAATAGGCAAGCTGCTGGAGAAGGTAATTGCCAGGAAAATATCAAGCCAACTAGAGAGGCAAGGTGTTTTCCCACCTACCCTGGGTGGGTACCGTCCAAAAAGAGAAACCTGGACCAATGCAGCAGTCTTTGCCCACGATGTCTATGAAGGTTTCCACTCAGGCACTGAAACCGTTGCTACAGCGATTGATCTTGAGGACGCATACAACAGAGTACCACTGGATTTTTTAATGTTTCAGCTTCTTGAACTAAACGTAAGTCCATTCCTCCTTAGTTGGATCGCTGCAGCCCTCTTCCAACGGAAAGTAGTTTTTAGATGTGGCAGTTGGACTTCGGAACCAACAACAATATATCCTGGCCTACCACAGGGATCACCATTATCTCCGGTACTGTTCAACGCCTACACAGTGAGAATCACCAGTGAGCAGATCACTGGACCTGGCAGGACATTGTCATATGCCGATGATGTTTTAGTGTATCGTCAGGGTAAGGATAGAGAGGAGGTTGCTGTGGAACTACAAACCGAACTCAATCGCATAAGTACTTGGTGTGATGAAGCTGGGGCAATGGTCAACCCAACAAAGGCAACAGTGACTTGGTTCTCGTTGAATAATCATATTGTCAACAATCCAACACCAACTGTAATGCTGTGTTCAGAGACGGTGGAAAGAACGCAGGCAATGAATTACCTGGGGATACGGTTTGATCGAAGCCTTGCTTTCAATGTGCACATAGACCAGGTGATAACAAAGGCCAAGCGGGGTTTGGCAGCGATGCGGGTGATGGCGGCAGCAAACTGTGAGCAGCGCCATCTATGTCTTCTGTACGAGGGGCTGGTCATGTCTGTTTTGGAGTATGCAATGGCAATCCTGACTCTCAGCCATAAGCAGATAGAAAGGATGGAAAGGATACAGAATGAAGCTATGCGCATTATTCTTGGATGTACAAGAGACACAGCATGCAGGGCGATGCGCTACTTTCTTGATTTTCCAACCATTGAAGAGAGAATGCAAGTTTGCAGGGCACGCGCCTACCTCAGAATTAACGCAAACACACAGCATCCACTGCATAGTGAAATTAGGAAGGTGAAGGGCAGCAGGTTAAAAAGAGGACGGTCGTGGATGGGTCAAGCCGAAGACATTCTTCAACAGGTGTGTTCACTTGAGGACTTAAAACCTGGCGAGGAGTGGGTGCAAGTGCCAACAGACTTCTGCACATCCTTTTCAGTTTGCATCCAACTAGATAGAAAATGCAGACAAGAAAATCCGGCTGCTGTGGAGGCTGAAGTACAAGCGTTGATTTTCGAGAATTCGCTAGACAGTGACGCGGTCATCTACACAGATGGGGCGGTCATCTACACAGATGGGTCGGTCGTCCGACATGTGAGAAGCTCATGGGCCTTTACAGCTCGGGCCGGAGGGAGAATTGTGAAGGAGGACTCTGGTGCTTTCACTGAAACCACAAGTAGCCTGACCATGGAAGTCATGGCAGTAAGTAAAGCAATAACATGGCTCGAGACACAGACATTCACTAGGGCTTGTTTCCTTAGCGACTCAATGAACATGATCAAGAGGATAGAGGAGGGGTCGATCCGAAGAGAATGGTTGCTGCCTCTGAAGCGGTCTCGGCTGGCAAAGATTAGTTTCATCTTCGTGCCAGGGCATGCGGGAGTACAAGGAAATGAGCGGGCTGACAAGCTCGCAGGTGAGGCTACTGTGGAGGGCGGACGCGCCATGGACCAGGCTGACATTCTGAATGCTCTACGAGAAGTGAGACTTTTGCAAGAACCAAGTGATGACTGTGAATCTACAACAATGGCCAGACTGCGAGAGCAGCAAATTAAAAGAGGGGTGGCCAAACAAGAAAACTACGCAGGAAGCCAAAGAAGATTGATAAACCAACACAGAACTGGCGTCGTTAGCCGCTACACGCTGCGGGATTTGCTGAGGAGGGGATCCGAGCACTTATGGACTGAATGGTCCGATGTGCAACGAGGATGATCTGTCGACTAACTAACTAACTAACTAGCATTACAGATTACATCAATATTATAATACACATTACAGTAACACAGCATTACAGATTACATCAACATTGTATTACATATTACACTAACAAGCAAATACAATTTTCTCTGTCCGTTCTTTCTTTTCCACTTTTGCCATTCAGCGTCATGGGGAAGAAATGGCTGATGTTCTAACGCCACTGCCTGTGATGCTTTTCCTTCATTTCCTCCATTGTTTCCTGAGCAGTATTTTTAGAAACAAATAAATTCCCTGCTGGCAAGCTACACCTATAGTAGGTTATTTACTTATTTGAACACTGTTGTATTTGTTACTACCACCTTCTGTACTCATTCCGACTTGCAACAACTTTAATATATCTATATATATATATATACACATATACATACAATTATCACAATTCTTAAAGTTGCTTGTATTATTGCTATTCTTATTGTTATATTATTGTTATTGTTCTTATCTGATAATGTTAGTTAGTTGCATATCCTTTATAGGATGCTGCAATCAACCCCAGCATTTTTTTGGCAGTTAGTGATTTCTTGGCAAGGTTATGTTCAGTAATTTGCCATTGCTTTCTGAACGACAGGCCCTCATTCCATTGTATGAAAACCAGTGCAAGGCGGTCTTTTTCCAAATCAACCTCAAGTGTGTTTTGAACGAGGTATTGCAAATTGCATTCATTACCTTTTCGCAACAGCGCCGGCTTGTGCCAACTATCTGATGATACTTTCACTACTAATAATATTATTACCGTTATCATTATTTGAAAACATACCTGGAGTTTGTCCAGGGGTAGTGGTCTGGGTAGGGTATACAGCATTTTGGGGTGGGAAATGGGGATCCTTAGAGTTGGAGTAGCCTGAGTACGGGGGTGGGGGTTCTGCTGCTGGTTGTTTTGACATTGTTGCAGTTTACCTGTGAGTAGGATACACATACAATGCATCAGCACAATAAATCAGTGAACAACTCAGTGTCAGGAGTACAGAGAAGTCAGGAGTAAAGAGAAGTCAGTGTCAGGAGTAAAGAAAACTCAGAGTTAGTTATGGTGTTTGGTCCATAGCTGTAGACAAATCAGCACTGGATAGGTGATGTGGTCAACGTCGACTGCTCAGAAAATTGTGATACTGATTGTTCCTGTATCACATTCTTCCTGTGTTGTATTCTTCCTGTATCACATTCTTCCTGTGTCAATGACTCCTGTGTCAATTCTTCCTGTATCACATGACTCCTGTGTCACATTCTTCCTGTATCACATAGAGACAAACACTGTATTTTGATCAATTCAAGAGAACAGAGACATTGGAAAACCTGGTCACAGCTGGAAAGATCAGTGGTAGAAGCGGCAGACAGAGAGATGATGCTGGATGGACTAAGATGGTGGCATGGAGGATATGATCACTACCACTGGTCCATCACACCAAGGCCTGAGATCTGAGCAGATACATGACCGCCTGCGCCAGGTGGTTAGGCACCTCATGATGACAGAATGTGTACATACAAGTGCCATCTGATTGGTCCTACTACTTAAGAGAACTATGTACCCAATGCTAAGACACTTCTGTCTGGTCCTACTACTCTAGGGAATTATTGCTCCCAGTGCTAAGACACTTCTGTCTGGTCCTACCACTCGAGGGAACTATGCTCCCAGTGCTAAGACACTTCTTGTGTGGTCTACAAAGGAGACGAATCACTTGTCAATGTATCTGGGTGAAGGAAAGACTACACACAAAACCAATATAAACATACTTTACAAAGGTCATAATTAGCAATGTAACAATCCTGAACCAATTTATATTTCTTATTGTAATATAGCAGAGATGGGACCTGACATAAACCATTTGTGATGTCTTACAGCGGTTGGTGCGCACCTTGGTCTCTTTAGAGGAGAGATGTTTGCTTTTCCTCTTTATGTTTTAATTTTTAATTACTTTTTTCTAATTTCATGACTCTTATTAGATCTGTTTGTGCTGTTCCTGATGACAGTTATTATGATCAAAACATTGATTTGTTGTGTCGTGGTATAACTTATTTTTATTTTATTGTTTTTTAAATTATTATTATCATTCATCTGTTCCCCCTGTGTCTGTGTTTATTATCTCTCACTTTTTGAACTGTTTTTGTTGTCTCTGTAGATTAAATTCATTCATTCATTTTTTCGTTCGTTCATTCATTCATTCATTCATTCATTCATTCATTCAGTAGCATGTCCTTTGTGGGAACTCACTCCCATAACAACCTTCCAGAAAACTTCTCGACCACAAGCAAGATGTCCCATGTCCGACACACCCATCTGGAGATCATCCGCCACATCCTGCACCCATCTTCTCTTTGGCCTTCCTCTTCCTCACTTCCCAGGCATATATCCCTCCATTATTGTTCTCTCCAAACTTTCATGACGTTTCAAGTGACCAAAATATTTCAATTTTCTTTGTTTTATCGTCTTCAGTAGCCAGCCTTGTTCAGTATTCAGATCTTGTCATATGGATGCATTTGTTCTTTTATGCATCTAAGATATTCTTAGAACCTGTCTACAACATTTATATTCAGTTTAGTTTACTTTAGTTTAGTCGATGGATCAACATCACGGCACACGAGTGTAACCCATAAGTGCTCCATTCTCCTCCTAACTCAAGCCTGAGTCTGGAGAAACTCAGCTCAGTGCACGAACTCCGTAGCACCGGCGAGATCCTGAAATACTTTGGGTAGATTTTTAACTCTAAATTTTGCCCGGGCAGCGCCTTTAGGCTACTCTTTTTCGATTTCCAACAGCCAAAGGATTTTTTACGTGCGCAAACAATGCACATGGGTGTCCGATCTCACTACCCAGAGACCAGGGGAAATTTTATTACTGGAAGTCCACGTGAAAAAAATCCCGGTCCTCACCTCACAACATTTATATTCAAAGGCATTTATGCACTGTTCAGCTTGTTTATTATGTGTCCAGGCCTTCAAGGCATATGTTGCAATAGGAATGATGCATGCTCTTAAAAATCTAATTTTTGTAGGTTTATATGTCCCACGCCACAAGTTATTCAGTTGTTTTAGTCTTTCAAGAGCAATAGATATTCGTCTTTTAACTTCTTTTATTGTGTCACCATTGTTTTTAATTAATGACCCAAGATATTTGAAACTGTCCACCTCCTCCGATTTGTCCTCATTAACATATATTTTTTCTCCCTAGTAGTTTTATCTTTATGCATTTTCTTTGTTTTTGCTGTGTTAAGA
>OY992876.1:4249432-4519432 GCA_963921405.1 Cepaea hortensis | reverse complement strand
AGAGAGAGAGAGAGAGAGAGAGAGAGAGAGAGAGAGAGAGAGAGAGTTGAATTGCATCACTAATTTTTAAGTTACAAAATGTATATGTACAATTTTTCTCCATTTTCTTTACAATTTTGCGACAATGCTCACGACAATCGTCACTGTATGTGTGTGTAAAGTATGGGAGTTTGATCATAATAGTAGGTTGGGGGTGCGGGGGATGTGTGTGTGGGTGGATTCGTGATGTGTGTGGGTGGGCTCAGGATGTGTGGGTGGGAGGGGTGGGTTTGTGTGGGTGGGTGGGGGATTGTGTGTGGGTGGGTGGGGGGTTGTGTGTGGGTGCGTGCGAGATGTATGGGTGTATGGGGAGATGTGTTTGTGGGTGGGGATGTGTGTTTGTGTAGGTGGTTGTGGGTGAGTGGGTGGAGGAGGATATGTTGGTGGATGATTGATGGTGGGTTATGGGATGGGTGGGGGTATATGTGTGGGTGGGGAGATGTGGGTGTGGGGATATGTGGTGGGTGGGAGATGTGTGCAGGTGGGGGTGGTTGTGGGTTTGGGGATGTGTGTGTGGGTGAGGGATGTGTATGGGTGTGGGATGTTTGGGTGGATGGGTGGGGAGTGTGTATGGGTGAGAGATGTGTGGGTGAATGTGTGTGGGGGGTGTGTGGGTTGGGGGAGGGGTGCGTGATGGGTGTGGGTGATGGATTTGGAGATGTGTGTGTGGGTGGGGGATATGTCTGGCTGGGTGGGTGTGTGTGTGGCTGAATGAAGGATGTATGTGTGGGTAGTGAGGGTGATTGTAGTTGGGGGATGTGTGGATGGGTAGGAGATGTGTGGATAGATGTGTGTGTGGGTGAGGGATGTGTCTTTGGGATGTGTGTGGGTGTGGTATTGTGTGGGAGGGGAGCTGGGTGTGGTTAAATGATGTTTGTGTGGGTGGGTGAAGGTGTGGTTGGGTTTGTGGGTGGGTGAAGGATGTGTGTGAGGGTGGGGGATGTGTGCTTAGATGGGTGGTTGGGATTTGTGAGTGTGGGTGGGTAGATAGGAGATGTATGTGTTGATGAGTGGGTAAGGGATGTGTGGGTGTTAGTGGTTGAGGGATAAGTACGTGTGTCTAGGGATGTGTGAGGGGATGAATGTATGGGTTGTGTGTGCGTGGATGGGAGGTGTGTGTTTGTGAATGGGAAATGTGTTGGTGGGTGCGGATGTGTGTGAGGGATGTTTGTATGGGTGGGGAGATTGTGGGTGGGTGGGGATGTGTGTGTATATGGGTAGGGGTGTGTGGTTAAGGGATGTGTGGCTGGGGGAATGGGTGGATGGAGGATGTGTGGTTGGGTGGATGATGTGTGGTTGGGTAGAGGATGTGTGGGTGGGTGATTGTATATGAGTAAGGGTGTGTGGTTAAGGGATGTTTGGTTGGGGGATGGGTGGGTAGATGATGTGTGGGTGGGTAGAGGATGTGTGGGTGGGTAGAGGATATGTGGGTGGGTGAGTGTGTGCAGGTTAGGAGATGGTGGGGGATGTTTGTAGGTGCGGGCTCGGGATCTGTGAGTGGGCTGGGGGAGATGGGAGATTATGTGGGTGAGTGCGGAATTTGTGTGTGGGTAGGTGCGGGATATGTGAGTTGACGGGGAGACATGTGTGTGGCTGAGGAATGTGTGTTTGGTTGGGTGGTTGGAGGTGTGTGGGTGGAGGAGGATATTGGGTGAGTGATTGTTGGTGGGAAATGGGACGGGTAGAGGATATGTGAGTGGGTGGGGAGATGTGTGTAGGTGGGGGATGTGTGGGTTATTGAATGTATGTGTGCTTGAGGTGTGGGTGGATGGGATGTGTGGTGGGTGAGAGGTGTGTGTGGGTGGGGAGATGTGTAGGTGTAGGGATGTGGTGGATGGGTGGGGGAATGTATTGTATGTGTGTGTGGTTGGGTGGGGAAGTTGGAGTGAATGGGGGATGTGTGGGTGGGTGGTGGATGTGTCTCATAACATAGTAATATGCATTGTTTATGTTTACAAAATTCATGTGACAATGTTTTTTTCCTATGCACTGTTGATGAAAGAAAGATGAATGATTGGAAGGGCCGAATGTAAGACGGGCCTGCGTGCCCAATTTGTTACCCTTTGAAAATAAAGTCTGTTCGTTCGTTCGTTCGTTCGTTTGTATTGGTCATCTGTGTGTCTTGATGTGCGTGTATTGGTCATCTGTGTGTCTTGATGTGCGTGTATTGGTCATCTGTGTGTCTTGATGTGCGTGTATTGGTCATCTATGTGTCTTGATGTGCGTGTATTGGTCAGCTGTGTGTCTTGATGTGCGTGTATTGGTCATCTGTGTGTCTTGATGTGTGTGTATTGGTCATCTGTGTGTCTTGATGTGTGTGTTTTGGTCATCTGCGAGTCTTGAGACCGTGTCCATCGCCCCCCCCCCCCCCGCCCCTCACGGTAGCACAAGTGAACAGTCAAATCATCTCTCAGGTGCCTGCACTAACTATTGCAAATGCCTTGAGTGCAAGAATCGAGCGGCCACCGTGTCTCCTTTCTGTTAGCTCCGGGTTCAAACAGAAACCTGATAAGCCTAGCGACGACCCATTTTGTTCTTATTGTAAACTCCAAACTAGGCATGCACTGTTCGCTGGATGATTAACTCATTGGGTCCCGGCAAATTATTAAAATATATATGTTGTTGTTATTTACTTGAACTCCCTATCGCCTGTTATTTTAACGCACCCCACTTCAGTTGTACTTGCAGAGATGAGAACTAACATCCCCATAACAACAATAGATTTGTGGAAGATGGAAAGTACACAAACCAATAGTCAGCTGTCAGTCGTAGTGAGATAGTGTTCAAGTCCTATCTAGAATCAATACTGTTCTATTTTATTTTATTTTTTTATTTGGGGGGGGGGGTATATATCCCTTACAGGACGTTGCAGTCAACATCAGCATTTTTCAGCTGCTGTTGATGTACTAGGCAAGATTACGTTCAGTAGTTTGCCATTGCTTTCTGAGCGGCAGGTTCACATATCCCTAAGTTACCAACGCGGCGAGAACCGCTACTGATTCTCGCGCAGGTTACGTTACTCACGAGAATATACGGGATATTACGGAGAAAGTCGTTAACTCCCAAGATAATAATCACAGAAACTGGAGGTAGTCAATCAGTCAGTCAGTCAGTCTGCCAGCCAGCCAAACAGCCAGCCAGCCAACCAGTTAGTTTGTTAGTTAGCTAGTTAGTTAGTTAGTTAGTTAGTTCATAAGTATTCAGATCAATATCCCCCCCCCCCCCCCCCCCTGAGTCGAAACGTCGTTTTGCTGTGTCCTAGAAAACTTATTTTTATTATATTATGTTATTATCTTATATATAAAAAAGACTTGTGCGTATGTATCTCTGTATGTATTTATGTATCTCTGTCCGTATGGCCTTTATTTGTTCGCGAACGGCCCATCCGATTGAGATGAAATTTTCTACACGCCTTCCTTTCATTCCAGAGCTGACAACTGTGATATTTTGTTAGTGTGAAATCGCCTGCTTACTCAGTATTATTTCATTTTTCATTTTTCATCATAATTTCATATATTTCAGGGGACCTAACTCTGTAAAAGTTATTTCAAGGGGCATAACTTTTCTGTATAACTTATAGTCATATTGTGGCATCGTTTTCAAAGATTTATAAACTCTTTGTCCATAGTTATGTACCGGCATATGAGTTATAATAAATAATGATACAATCTGTAAGGCATTTTCAAAGTTTTCATAAAAATGATGCACAATGCATAACATTGTAACTCATCTTTTTTTGCTTAAGAAGTTACTGTAGTCATGCAGGTGATTAGAAAGAGTTTTCATTAAAAATAATGGATGGTGTGTAGAAGAACGTTCTTTTAAGTTACTTTTTTTGTTGTATGAATTTAATGAAGCCGGACAGGGTCAGGCAGACAGATAGACAGACAGATAGACAGTCGGGAACGGGAACTTATATGACTACTTATATGAATTAAATGAGATGCTCCACATCAGGAGCTGGGAAATGCCGGGCCGGGTCAGACAGACAGACAGACAGACAGACAGACAGACAGACAGACAGACAGACAGACAGACAGACAGACAGACAGACAGTCGGTAACGGGAACGAGAACTTATATGACTACTTATATGAATTAAATGAGATGCTCCCCACCAGGGTCTGGGCGAAGCCGGGCAGGGTCAGCTAGTTATTATATATTGTTGGGTATTTTCTCTTTGTGGGGATGTTCACTCTATGATTCATGTTCACCTTTGTGGGGATGTTCACTCTATGATTCATGTTCACCTTTGTGGAGTCCGTTGTAAGGTGTGTACATTGTGTCCGTGTTTAGTATGTCCCATCATTTCCCAGGAGACTCACTTGCCTGTTTGTATTTCCCAAGTTAGGATAGTTGTCACCGGATCATGGACGTCAACGCTTTAGCCTTGTTGTTGCCAAATGTAGCCATATCATAACATATATTGAAAACAACAAGCCGCCATAACGACTGGCAATGAAGTATGTCAATATCAGCCTATTAAAAGAAGTGTGCGACAGGGATGTGTAATGCCTCCAGATCTTTTTCCCTATACAGTAAAAATATATTTAGAAATATAGAATATATGAGAGAATACTATGGACAGACAGAAAAACCAACGACCAAGTCCTTCTTCTTCTTCTTCTTCTTCAGCTTTCCGAGCCATTGAGGTTCTTTGCTGCAAATACAATCCGTCTCCATTCGTCTCTCTGGTGGACCTTCTCTTGCCAGTCGTTGATTCCAAGTGCTTGTAGGTCTGTATATGTATTATCTCTCCACCGTATTCTTGGTCTACCTCGGGATCTACGGTCATTTATTTCCTGAGTGTAAGCGAGTTTTGTTTCCCTATTATCTTCCATTCTTTCTAAATGCCCCAGCCATTGTAGTCTATTAGCCTTCATGATACCAGTGATTAGCGGGGACCTAAACAGATCATAAATGTCTTTGTTACTTCTTCTTTTCCACTCTCCACTTTGTGTATCCCTAATGGGTCCAAAGATGCGTCTTAAAATTTTGTTCTCAAAGGTTTGTAGCAAGGCTTCGTCTCCTTTCGTAACGACCAAGTCCTACAAGAAACAAATAAAAATCGTAAACTGATTAGGGAAATTATACGTAGACAGTCACAGGTTTTTGTTCACGTTATGAGAAGAAATAGATTGGATAACTTGGTGACAACTGGCAAGATCGATGGGAAGAGAACAAGGGAAATGCAGAGAAGTAAATACCTGGAAGGCTTGGCCACAAGGCATGGTCGAAACAAGAACACTGAACTGATCCGCGACTCTGGTGATCGAGTGAGATGGCGAAACATGACCGCCCACGCTTATCGGCATAGCACATGATGATAATGATGAAGCGAATCACTATTAGAGGACATAACATCAATAACATTAGATATGCAAATGATGCAGTATTGATTGTAGACAATGAACAGGATCTGTAACATTTAGTAGATAGGGTTATTGTACACAGTGAACAGCTAGGGTTAGAATTAAATTGTAAGAGGACACAGATGAGGAGCGGCTGGCCGAGTGGCTAGAATGACGGATTCTCCTTCGGAAGACCCGGGTTCGAATCCTCGGTATGGTGTGGAGTTTTTTTCTGTCGGGGGCAAAAAGAAAATCGTAACCTACACAGTTCGCGGCGACTGCACTAGCCATACACCGTAAGGTACTATATTGACAGTGACATAAGCCTGGGTCATTGACATTGAGTTGAGTGACCGGGCATGAGGAAGAATGGAGATGAGAGTGGGAGACAGTAACGTGACTGACCTGGCTATGAGAAAACAGCCAGTCCTGAGAAATAAAATAATGGGAAGGGTGAGCGTGGACCCCAGGGGATGGGGGAAGGACAGTCTAGTTTTGTGTGAAGTCAAGGGACTTCAGGTGAGTTGATGGGTAGATGCCGAACTGTTCGGTAGTCTAAAGGGAAGCGGAGTTAGAGAGCTCCGTGTTGTGTTGTTCTCCGAGTTGTGAAGACAGGCTTGAACCAGAGTGGGTTCTATAGTTGAGCAGTGGCTCCAACCCAATGTGTGGGTTGTATTGTGGGAGATCCAGCCGTGGATAGTAGCTGGATTACCTGTCTTGTGGATGTGATAAGAAGCAGGCCGTGAGAAGGCATTGATGTGTGCTGGTTAAATTGTGAGGAGGATATTTATAATCTATGGATTACATTGTTTCTGGATATATACATATGTTCCGTGAGTCTGTGTTATTTCTGTAATAAAGGATTATGTGCGCCAACTGAATCTTGTTTCATGACTGGTGAATATGCACTGCGGAGGTGAGTTACATTGCAAGACAGATATCTCCATTGACACACCATGAGTATCGTTACCTAGACAACGACCATCACACAATAATATCATGAGCATATCATCGTAAGAACTTCGTGATATTATCATCAAGAACGACGTGTGACATCTGGGGTCTCGTCGCTTAGTAAGGAGTATCTGGAAGGCTACGTACGGTCAAGAGCATTATAGACAGTGTTGTCATTATGAGATATTTGTGGGCTCCTCGCTGAGAGAGGGTGGACAGCGGAGTGTGTCCACCGTATAAACACTGAGTTTTTCTCCGTGCGGGAACTGGCTACAGACAGTTCACGTCAAGTCCACTACAGGTGAATTGGAATCAACCATATCGCTAAAGCGAGTGGGAGTGTCAGAGAAATAACGCAGTACAAATCGACCGGGAGAGTCCATTACGGTGACAGGTAAATTTGATACCAGGCAGGAGTGCTGAAACTAGCAGACGCGGCGATGAAAGACCAGTATTGAATCCAGAGTGGCGAGGGCAGCGTGTGTGTGTGTGTAGGACATCGCTGGCGGTGATAATGACAGGATTGGGAACCAAAGATATTTGACAAGTGTGTGTGGGCGAAGGCAAGCGCACTGTGTTGTTGCAAGTTGACTGGTCAAGATTTGTCGACGCAGTTAATAGGCCGGGTTGAGAGAGGGTCAGCGCTGTTTACGAGGACAGTGCACAGTACAGGTAAAGTACTGAGGACAGTGAACTCTCGTGAAGGAGAGTTATCATGGATGTGTAGGATACACAGAATTGACATTTGCGTATTCACCTGGAGGGGTGACAAAAGTGGGTGGAAACAGTGCCCCTACCGCCAGAGTTGGGGCGGGTTAGTGGTGTAAAGTGTATTTTCCACTGAAAGTGATAAAGAGAAAGAAGGTTGACCTTAGGAGGCAAGGCTGTTTAACAGTAAGCAGTTACTGAGAAAATTTCCACGGAGTCAAAAGAGCAGCCGTGTCGGGGCTGAGAGGTTGGGTGGAAAGTGTTTTTTGAATGACGGAAAAGTGTCCGGTCATTTTACAGACAGTCAGTGTGGATTATTGTGACAAAGAAGACTGAGGTACTGACTTGAGGTGTCCGGCAAGGTCAAGGTTAGGGACAGTGGAAAGTTACTGGGAATTTCCACAGGAGATCGGGATAAACAAGGTTGTTTTGAAAGAAAGCCAGACTTGATGTTTCGTCTTTGTTCAAGCCTTTGTCATCATTATTCTGTTATGAGCAAACAGTTTTAACTTATCGTCATCGCAACCATTGTCGTATTTCTTTGCCAATAAGGATCTATATATCCAAATTCAAAGCGCTGAACATTGGCTGCCATCCTCCTTTTCTTTTTGGTGAATCTTGTCGGGTAACGGCAATCCAAAACATTTTGGGACAATTACCATCATCTTCAATTCGTACGACAATCGAAAGAACACTTTGGATTATTACTGTGGTGCCACCACGTACAGAGAAAGTACAATAACGTTACGGACTGTGTCGAGACAGAACAGTTTGGATATCACTATCATCTTCAACTTTTGTCGACAGTTGGAACTTGTGATCACCACGTGAATTCAATAACCACTCAACAAAACAAGAAGTCGGTTTGAAATCTAGCGTCGTAGACATTTCCAGCGGATTGCGAATAACTATTAACACGAACAAAATAAGAACTTGTGGCGACGGATTAGTGGGCACATATTTATCGGCCAACGATTTGGACATTCTGTTTGCTGCTCATTGTCTTATAAATATTGTTTTCGGTTGTTAAGCTATTACTTGTATGTGGTCCGGTGTTTGTCAGGTGTAGGGGATTTTTGGGGTGTTTCTCGAGAGTCGGGATAAAGCACACAAATTTATATTCTTTCTGGTGCTTACGATATTTTTGTAAGAAAAACGTTAATGAGTTAACGTGTCGTGCAGTGGCATTGAAATAGTCTTAACCAATATCTAGAGCCGAGTTGTCTGACGTCAGATTTGTGTATATGTTGATGCTATTAATTGTTTTTGTTTCTCTTTCTTTTAATAATATTTGCACATGATATTTGCTGTGTTCGGATATATGTTATTATTGTGAACTTTTGTCGTGTCTACTATCTAGTGGTATCTGAGTCAGTTTATATTTTACGCGCACTGTGGGTGTCTCTACACAAGCTTGTGGTTGATACTGTGGTTTATTTCTGTGTGATCATCGTCTCCGTGTACTCAGCTTGTGAAGTCTAGCGTTGGATAGTCATCACTTAGTGTTATCATCCATTTGTTTGTATATGTATTTATATGTATGTTTAACAATATTTCCAAAAATGTTATATAACTATTGGTCATAGATATATAGATATAAGGGAGTATAGGTGATACTTTCCCCCTCACTACCTAGTGCTTATAGAGTGACTGGGTGAGTACAGAGTGATATTTTAGCACTACGAAGTTATGTGCACAAGGAGTGGTAGTGTACGTATTGAACGCACACAAAGGACTAGTAGCAGAGTCTTTACATTTATAGTTGGCTGATTGACAGCAACGTGTCCACAAGTACAAGATGCCTACTTTAATGGACTACATTGAAGCAGGTGAACGAATAGGCCTGAAAGGTAAAGAGTTACAGGAGTATGCCGAGGCAAAAGAACAAAAACAGACGGAAAGAGAGGAGAGGCATAATGAACGCGAGGCAAAGCGTCTACAGGAAGAGAAAGAGACACAAGTAAAACTAGCTGAAATGGAAAACAAACGTCTACAGGAAGTAAAGTTAGCTGAAATGGAAATTGAGAAAGAGAAGATCAAGTGTCAGATGCAAACTGAAATCAAGTTAAGAAAACTAGAACTATCTTCGAAAGGTCAAAGTGAGGAAAGTAGAAAACCGTCGCAGTCGTCACAGAGACTAAAACTGCCATACTTTACGGACCGAGACAACCTTGAAGCTTATCTTGACAGATATCAGGCATCAGCGAAAGTGTTAGGCATCCCCGAAGAACAGTATGCTATTATACTAGGGGAGCTTCTTACGGGTAAGGCACTAGACACCATGTTCAACTTACCTGTAGAAGAAAGGAACAACTACACTATCTTACGTCAACGTTTGCTGACAAAGTTCCAACTAACTGAACATGGATATAGAACAAAGTTTAGACAGTTAGTGCCAGAGACAAATCAAGATTTCACAGATTTTGTTAACACTGTAAAGAATACATTTAACAAATGGATGGAGCTTGCAGAAGTAGGGAAAGATTTTAATAAATTAGTAGATCTAATGTTAAGAGACAAGGTAGTATCTGCATGCAATTCTAATTTAGTGGCGTTCTTTGAGGAACGGAAACCAAAGGACATAGACACAATGTCTCAGTTAGGGCAAAACTACATGACTGCACATCCTAACGTATCTATTGGGAAACTAATGAGTGAGGAAATAGTCTGTGCAGCGTACACTAAACAGGACCAGAATCCAGTCATCAGACCAAGGGCGAAAAGTGTGGATTCAGCACAGAAAGGTGAGCAGCAAGAACTTCAAGATAATGGTTTCCGAGGAAACAATGTAGGTAGAGTAGGAAGGTACCCATATAGAAGAGGGAACTTCCAGAGACGTCCAAATTATGCCGGATGTTGAAATTGTGGGAGCTGGAGACACAAGGCAGCAGAGTGTGATGCAAAACCATCAGATGGACCAACGAACAGCAGTAAAAGGGAGATTATCTGTTTCAAATGTGGAAAGAAGGGGCATGTCAGTCATCAATGTAGGATGAGAGAAACAGAGCACTCAAATGCAGCGCAAGTAATTGAGACGCTGAACAATGAAGATTGTAGTGGGTGCAAACCTCTTTTTGAAAAAGACAGTCAGCCAGTCCTAATATGTGGTCATACAGTGAAAGCAGGATCAGCAGTCCATGAGGGAGGAAGTCTGAAGATGCATCATGGGTTTGTTAATGATAGGCCAGCGTTAACAATTAGGGATTCCGGATGTACGTCTATCGGAGTGAGGAGAAGTTTAATAGATCCCTCGGATTATACAGGGAAAAAGATTAGATCCATAACATTTAATGGGACAGTAGAGTTCTACCCAGTAGCCATAATAACAGTAAAAACACCATATATCACTGGAAGAGTGACAGCGTGTGTTTTGGACTCACCAGTGGCTGATTTGATCATAGGAAATGTTATAGGAGTTAAAGATTGTACAGAAGAGGACGTAGTTTATTGGGACCAAAAATATAGTGTAAGCAGTAATGAGGTAGTTACCACAAGAGAACCAAAATTAGAGAGTATAGCTGAGGTTGAAGAGGCACTTGAATTAGACACAGGAACTCAGGACAAGGATAGGACAGCTGAGCAGGTGAGAATGGATCCCAAATATAGTGCTAGTGACTCCCAGAGACAAGATACTACTCTGAACAAATGTTCCCAAGGGTGTAGGAGAGTAGAACATAGGCAGTCAAAGAAAGGTATATGGTGCTTCGAGAGGAAGAACAATGTTCTCACTCACAGGTTTTCAGATAGCAGAACTGCACGTGGGCAAGGAGCAGTACCTTTAGTACATAGAGACCGATATACTAGAACAGCTCAGGATAGTGCATGTGCAGGGCACATAGGCATAAGGCGTATGCAGCATAAAGCAAGGTGCCAGATACATGGGCCAATATTAAATAAAGAGTTCAGACTAAACAGAGACTCAAGTGTAACGGTGCAATATGCAGATAGGAAAGTTGAGTCACGTCAAAAGAGTTTTCGCGACATTACTGACCCAGGGCTAGGGATATCAAACAGATGTTGTAATTGTAGAGGTACCATGAGTCATGGGTACGTGAAAGGGAGACACAGCATCGACAAAAAATCAGAGGTGGGTTAATGAAAGAACAGAACCACCTCATATTGGGTGGGTACACAAATAGTATTGTGTGGTCGTGAAGTAGTAAGAGACCTGTGGTTACATAAGTATAATGCTTTCCTATGATGTATTATTATTATGTGATGTATTATTATTATGTGATGTATTAGTTCATGCATTGGTACACAAGATAGAAAGTTGTTTGTATTTATGTGTGGGGAATATGGGAGTGTACTATGAGCATTTGGTGTATTATTTAGGGTGGTAGCTGGAGTAAGGTGCAGCCATACTTAGGGCTACCCAGGCTATATGTCTGGGTCACATGTTTAGTAAGTTTTAGTCTCCCAATATTTGAAAACGAAGTTTTCTTTTAAGAGGGGGGTGATGACATAAGCCTGGGTCATTGACATTGAGTTGAGTGACCGGGCATGAGGAAGAATGGAGATGAGAGTGGGAGACAGTAACGTGACTGACCTGGCTATGAGAAAACAGCCAGTCCTGAGAAATAAAATAATGGGAAGGGTGAGCGTGGACCCCAGGGGATGGGGGAAGAACAGTCTAGTTTTGTGTGAAGTCAAGGGACTTCGGGTGAGTTGATGGGTAGATGCCGAACTGTTCGGTAGTCTAAAGGGAAGCGGAGTTAGAGAGCTCCGTGTTGTGTTGTTCTCCGAGTTGTGAAGACAGGCTTGAACCAGAGTGGGTTCTATAGTTGAGCAGTGGCTCCAACCCAATGTGTGGGTTGTATTTTGGGAGATCCAGCCGTGGATAGTAGCTGGATTACCTGTCTTGTGGATGTGATAAGAAGCAGGCCGTGAGAAGGCATTGATGTGTGCTGGTTAAATTGTGAGGAGGATATTTATAGTCTATGGATTACATTGTTTCTGGATATATACATATGTTCCGTGAGTCTGTGTTATTTTCTGTAATAAAGGATGATGTGCGCCAACTGAATCTTGTTTCATGACTGGTGAATATGCACTGCGGGGGTGAGTTACATTGCAAGACAGATATCTCCATTGACACACCATGAGTATCGTTACCTAGACAACGACCATCACACAATAATATCATGAGCATATCATCGTAAGAACTTCGTGATATTATCATCAAGAACGACGTGTGACAGACAGTAAATGACAGTTGACAGTAAATGACAGAGGACACATATTGTGGTTGTCTCTAAGAAGAAAGAAATATCTCAAATAAATGGCAGTATTCTTAAACAGGTGAATCTGTACAACTGCTCGAACAGTCATAACATCTAATGGGAGGTGGCTTGAAGAAGCGAGAACAAGAATTACTATGGCAAAGGCAGCCTTTTGCCAGATAAACAATTTACTGATCTATAGAAAGATCTCAACTGCAACGAGAAAAAGAGTGTTGAACTAATACATAGAACCTGTTTTTTGTATGGATTGAAACATGGACAGTGATCAGACAAGCCAAAAAACATCTAATGACGGTGAAAATGTGATGTCTGAGGAAAATGCAAAGAATACTATGGACAGACAGAAAAAAAAGCAATATGCTAGTTCTACAAGATGCAAATAAAAACCGTAAAATGTTTTTAAAAGTTTTATGTAGATAGTCAAAATGTTTAGGCACGTTATGAAAAGAAATAAACCAGAGAACTTGGAGACAAGTGGCAAGATTGAGGAGGAAAGAACAAGGGGAAGGCAGAGAAGTAAATACCTGGATAGCTTGGCCACATGGCATGGTCAGGACAAGAATACAGAGTTGATGCACGTCTCTGGTGATCGTGTGAGATTATAACATTACATTACATTGGCACCTTGCCGTCTCGACAGACGATAGTTTGTTACATTGTGCTTCAAGAAGGCATTACTACAGCACATGGCGTTAGCGAGTGTGACCGATGAGGCCAATTCGCGCTGTAGAAGTGTAGATGTTCGTCCACAATGGATGCATGTGAAAACATCGTAACTTTCACCATCACGCACCATCTTGCGTCAAAAGTGCTAAGTCTGTGACCTATCTGCAATCATTTTCTCCTTTGTCTTTATTCCATTTCTGATATTTGCCCTCTATGCAAGAAGTTCGGCGGTGACTTGCTCCCAGTGTGCATTGCCAACGCCTGTATCAATTATGTCCCGTTTACTCACATCTTTGTATCGTAGTAGAGGCCGACCCTGAGATCCCCTACCCATCTGTAATTCACCAAGAAAGATGTCCTTTTGTATTCTACCATCATCCATCCAACAGGAAGCTTACTGCCAAAACAAAAGTCCTTGTCTATCAAGCCTGTGTCCTTAGTACTCTTCTCTATGGCAGTGAAACCTGGACAACTTACTCACACCAAGAGAACAATTTAAACAGCTTTCATATGCGGTGTCTGCGAAGAATTCTTGGTATTAAGTGGCAAGACAAAATCACAAATACTGAAGTATTGGAAAGATCAGGTTGTGTGACAGTTTATTCCATACTCAGTCTTCGTAGACTTAGATGGATAGGACATCTTAGGCGGATGGATGATGGTAGAATACCAAAGGATATCTTTTTTGGTGAATTACAGATGGGTAAGAGATCTCAGGGTCGGCCTCTACTACGATACAAAGATGTGTGTAAGCGGGACATGATTGATACAGGCATTGATAATGCACATTGGGAGCAAGTCGCCGCTGAACGTGTTGCATGGAGGGCAAATATCAGAAATGGAATAAAGTCAAAGGAGAAAATTATTGCAGAAAAGTCACACACCAAGCGTTTGAGACGTAAGATGGTGCATGATGGTGGAAATGACCACGTGTTCACATGCACCCACTGTGAACGGACATTTACAGAGCAAATTGGCCTTATCAGTCACACTCGCTACCGCCATAGTTAAAAGTTATTATGCCTTTTTAAAGCACAAACTATCGTCTGTCAAGACGGCAAGGTGCCAATGATCATCCATCCTCCTAACATGTCCTATCCATCTAAGTCTACGAAGACTAAGCATGGAACAAACCGTCACACAACCTGATCTTTCCAATACTTCAGTATTTGTGATTTTGTCTTGCCACATAATACCAAGAATTCTTCGCAGACACCGCATATGAAAGGTGTTTAAACGTTTCTCTTGGTGTGAGTAAGTTGACCTGGCTTCACTGCATAAAGACAAGAAGAGTAGCAAGGACACAGGCTTGACAGACAAGGACTTTTGTTTTGGCAGTAAGCTTCCTGTTCTCCCAGACTATTTTTTTTAACCTGTTCATTGTTGTTGCTGCCTTACCAATCCTGATGTTGACTTCCTGATCTAGGGATAATTTACTATTTATGTCTGATCATAAATATGGAAAATGGTCTACTATCTCCAGTTCGTCGTCGTCAATAAAGGTTAATGGTATCCCATGTGCACCTTTCACATAATCTGTGTCTTCTTTTTATTAATTGTTAAACCAAATTTAGAACAAGCATTGGAGAATGCACATAGTAGACGTTGTAATTCTTCCTCAGAGTGGATCGTAACTGCAGCAGCATCTGCAAACAACTCTCTGATGAGTACCCTCCTAATTTTGGTCTTAGCCTTCAATCTCTGAGCATTGTAGAGGTCGCGATCTGAGCGTGAGTGAATGTATATATCACTATCCTGATCACGAAATGGCGATGAAAACAGGCACCAATGTCTCACTCTTGTTCTTATTTCGAATGTTTCTGTTAGTTTTCTATCATGGAAAACTCTCGCCTCATGCATCTATATGTTGCCTTTATTAAGTTAATGATGTTCTGTGGTATTCTATAATGCCTCATCAATTTCCAAAGATATTCCCTATCAACGCTATCAATCAATATCAAAGGTTTTTTTTAAATAGTCCACAAGTTATTCACTGCAGTACTACTTTTTTGTAATTGGCGTTGACTACATTTAGGGCTCAATATAGCTCTGATAGTTGGTTTCTCTTCACAAACGAATAAATCTCTGACAGTTGAAAGATTATAAACCTAACTTTGGTTTAGTCAGAAATACAACCTGAAAAATAAGAAAGAAGGCAATAAATGTTCCCATTCGTGTGTTTAAAAATGGAAGATATTACGAAATGTTCATAGAAATGAAATTATTGACAAGAAATGTTCAACCTCTATTAAATGTTATATGTGACAAGTTGGGAAATACCCTAACTAAATCTAGACACATTCTAGAAAGATGGAAGGAATACTGCACTGGAATGTATGGTATGAATGACTGTGGGGATATGAATGAAATACATGAACCAATGACAGCAGAGACAGAACCTGAACCTTCATTAGATGAAATTGTATGGGCAATAAAGACCTCGAAGAATGGTAAATCACCTGGATGTGATTGATTGATTTAGGAACCGACATCACAGCATTCGGGGAATTCCCTTAAGCGCTCCGTCCCCATCCTCAGCAGCCAGGGAAGAGTTCCAACACTAATAGTACCAGTAGCAATCTGATTATATGTCCGCCTCGCCTTTCCTCTGAGCGTCGATCGTCGGCCAGATCCCCTCGTCAGCCCTCGCTGTCGCATTCTTGCCAGACCATAGTGATACATTTGCTCCTCCGAGGTGTACACGTCCTCCCACAAGGCCGCAACCACATCTGCCTTATCATGCATCAATACTCCACCAAGTTTTGCAGAGCCAGCCAATCTGTCCGCCTGTTCATTCCCCAGCACACCAGCATGCCCCGGAGAAAAGATCCAGATGTGATGTGATGAGATACCAGCTGAACTAAATAAAGCGGGAGGAAAAGAAAGCATACAAATCTATCACTTATTATGTAAAAAGATATGGAAATATGATATATGGCCAAAAGATTGGAAGAGAACTATCTTCATTCCAATACCAATAAAGGGCAACCTGGAATTATGCAGCATCTACAGAAATGTTGTCCTGATCAGTCATGCAAGTAAAATTCCACTAAAAATCATAATGGGAAGACTTCGTAAGAAAATGGAAGAAGAGATTAACGTAGTTCAAGCTGGATTTAGACAAGGAAGAGGAACAAGAGATCACATACTCAACATGCGTTTAATAATAGAGAAATGTAGGGTATTTGATGTAAATATATTTGTCAGAATCTCTATGTCTCCAACCGAGATGCAGGAACATCGTTACGCCCGCCAGGCGAATAGTCGCCAGCCGGGATGCAGTAACATCGAAGCCAGTCCACAGGGCAAGCACTGTGTGAGGAAACCGGCAGACTGCTTGGGAACTCGGACATGACAAGACATGTGGGTTGAGAAAGGCTTCGTATCGTTTCTGTGCCCGAAAGTCGAGTGCTTGTATATCTTGTGAGATAGACTGTGATGCTGTGGGTTTTGTCTGTAAGTGTACTGATGTATTGTATATGTATTGTAATGATCATCACATGCCAAACTAGATTGTCTTGCATGTGAATTGTGAATAAATCCATTGAACTTAGTGTCATTGTGTGTCAAGTCCAATCATTTTGTACTTGTACTTGTCTCACATATGTTAGGTACAACGAGCCAGGTTTAAGACCCTGACATATGTGAACGTGGGGGCTCGTCCGGATCGAACATACTAACGTAAATTACATGCATTTGATTGTTTAAACGTGTAAAACATCTGTGATTGTAAAACTTGTAGCCATTTTGAACTTGTCGTAGTTTGACCTTGTCGCCATCTTGTAAGCATGATGTCTATGTCCTTACTGAATGTCATCTTGATGTAAGTGATGTGTCATCATTGTGATAGATTGTTGAAATATATCTAGATTGTATTTGTGAAGTTAGTTGTGGAAAGCAGAAAGTTTAGGAAAGAAAGTGACTTGTGATTTGAAAAATTGTTGACCGACGACATTACGACCTACAATTACACTCAACGCCATACAAACCTAATTAAAACTTAGTGACAAGCATACACCTCACACAAAGGGAGATTCTAATTTATTTCCTCCCAAAAAGAAAGCAGGTTTTCTGTGCCATCTGAAACCCTTGCCCGTAGAGGTCAGTTTGTCCTTGAAGTAGCGACCCTACAGTTCCTAGCCCTGGTTTGAACCATTCTTCACCGCATCCAGTACACTTGAGTATATTTTTTCTATATACTTTCGGATGCAAATTTGGGCATAAATTGTAAGTCAACAATATTGTAAAATTGTTCACGTTACTAACACCTTGTAACAAATTGTGTGTCTGATAACTTATTTTCATTTAAACATTCCATCATGTCTTCATTAAATGACTTCATCGAGATGGGTTTAAGGCTAAAGTTAACTGGTGACGAGTTAACAAAGTGGAGCGAAGCAAAATATTCTGAACAAAAAGCTAGCGAACGCGATGAAAGAGCGGCTGAAAGAGCTGCAAAGCAGGCTGAGCTAGAATTAGCTGCGAAAACGAAACAGGCTGAGCTATATTTAGCTGCGAAAACGAAACAAGCAGAGTTAGATTCTGAATTGAAGAAGGCAGAAATAGCAGCTCAAAGCAAACGCGAAGAGTTTGAATTACAACTCAAAATTAAACAACTTGACACCGAGACTGCCATAAACAAAGAGTCTAAGAAATCTGAAAGACTGGAAAAAGAGAACCAGTACAAAAAGTATCAAGGTATTGTGAGAAATTATACCTCAGGTGACTGCATTGCAGCGTTCACCCAAAATTTTGAGACCTTAATGGACCATTATCAAGTTCCAGTTTCTGAATGGAACATTATTTATATGAGGAGTTTGTCACGGGAACCTCTGAAAGTCATAGAGACTATCCCCAAAGACCTCAGAAAAGATTACCAATATCTAAAATTGAAAATTATGGCTCATTTTATGCTAGATGAGGCAGGATACAGAGAACAGTTCAGCAAACTGAGTCCTAAATCTACTCATACGTTCTCTGACTATGTCTCTGTAGTCCGAGACGTATTTACAAAATGGAGTTCAGCAGCCAAAGTAAATAAAGACTATTATAAGTTAGAAGATCTCATCATCAGGGATAAAATCATCACATCCCTTCCACCAGCATTTTCAAAATTTTTGTTAGAGAATGAATGTACGAGTGTAGAAGAGATTGAGAAACGTGGGTCGGCTTACTATTCAGCCAATAAACATTGTTTTACTATTGAAGCTACTGATACAAACTTCGTAGCATCAGAAACCAAGACAAACCTCGATCAGAAACCTACAATAGGCAAAGATCTTATAAGCCTACTTCTGAGAAATACAATCATTGTAGATTTTGTAACACGTCACACCACCAAGGTGAAATGTGCGATAAGAATCCAGCATATTTTACATACTTACAGAACTACATAAATAGTCAGGATAAGGAACGTAAATCCTTTAAAAAGGTACGAAAATGCTTCCTCTGTAAAGCGTACGGCCACTGGCGTCATGATTGTAAAGGAAGGCAAATGACCAAGAAAGCAAATGCCGCCTTATTTGACAGTTCATCATCAGATGAAGAACATTCAGAAAAACTCCCTGTGAACTCAGCACAGGCTTTTGACATGTTTAATTCACATAAATGTACTATCTGTAATACCTTTTATGAAGATGGCATTTTAACATGCGGTCACTCCGTTCCTATTGCCAATGAAGAAGCTAATTTGGTAATAGATTCCAAAGGCAGAATAAACATCCATCAGGGATATGTGAATGGCAAGCCTGCTACAGTACTTCGTGACACCGGAAGCTCTCTTATAGGGCTAAAGAGACAGTTCATAATGTCTACAGGCTATACAGGCAGGCAGGTTCCAAATTGCTGTATGTAGCCGGGGCGCAGTGTTGGGGTGAGCGCCCAACATTGCTTAAATACCCCAATGGCTCGTGAATACATAACCTCTGCAGCAAAAGTCCAACTCCTGGCCTTCACGTGGCGGAACTGTTTTAACTAACAGGAGAAGGGGCGACGGCGAGTATCTGGCGCCGGAAAATAACCAGTGTGCTCTAGATGTGTATACACATACATGCATGTGCAGACACGTGTGTGCGTGTGTACACATCTAAACTCGAGTGAGACCACAGTCTGCTCTAGCAAAGGAAAGGTGCTGAAGACGGAGGCAACCAGCCAGGAGGCGCACCACAGAAATCAGGATGCCACGCAATTACGCAAAATGGAATATGTCGACTGCTGCTAAACGTTATGGTGCTCGCCCTGCTTTGGACCCCCAGGCAGGTGCAGTGCCGGGCCCTATGTCTCGAAAGGGTCCAACCCCAACTACTGGAGGTCCTTCTCAGATGTCCTGTGGAGCCAGGGGACATGAGAATAGAACAGCTGGCCATACTAAACTAAGACTTAAAATAATGCACTGGAATGCGGAGGGAGTCAGCAACAAAAAAGTAGAATTAGAAAACATCCTGGACAAAGAAAAAGTAAGCATATGTTGCTTGCAAGAAACTCACCTCAACGAAAATATAGCCTTCAAAATCAGAGGCTACCAGTGTTACCGATCTGACCGAAAGGACAGGCGAAAAGGTGGGATACTTACCCTTGTAAAAAATAACATCACTGCTTCCCAAATCGAAGTCTATATGGAAGGGGCTGAGTATCAGACACTTAAACATAAAACAGGCTATACAGACCTACATCTGATCAATTACTACTGTCCAAGTGACCGTCCACAGGCACTGGACACACTACCATTAACAGAAAAAATGATTGTGTGCGGCGATTTCAACAGCCACTCGCAGAGTTGGGGCTATGATCACATGGACCAGAGAGGAGAGAGACTGGAAGACTGGCAGGATGAGAATAGATTCATCTTGGTTAACAAGCCGTCCGACCCACATACTTTCTACTCGAGATCATGGCACTCTACAACTACACCTGACCTGGCTTTTCATTCACCAGACCTGGAATGGAACATTACACGAATTGTTGGGAAGCAACTAGGTGGCAGTGACCATCGACCAGTCTTTCTAACTGTAGAAAATGAGCTTGTAAGTGAAAGCAGCACCCTCTCGAGGTGGAACTACAAGAAAGCAGACTGGGCAGTGTACAAGCATCGCACCAGCATACTGGTTAGAAATCTGAACACTGAGAAAGACATAAATAAAGTAGTTGAAGACTTTGGGAAATGCATACTACAGGCAGCGCGAGAAACAGTACCAAGAGGAGCCCGTAAACAATATAAACCCTACTGGAGTAGTGAACTGGAACAGTTGCATAATGATGTGGAAGTGTGTAGAAAGCAAGCAGAGGCCACACCCAGCCAAGAGCACCACAATAAATTCCAGCATGCAAAAGCCAAATTTCAAAGGGTCAAGCTGCAGGCTAGACGGAAAAGCTGGCAGGAGAAAACAGAGTCTCTGAACTTTGAAAGAGACACAAGGAAATTGTGGAAGCTAATAAAACAACTCAACGATGAGGGCACAGGGAGAAACTCAAAAATTGCACTACATAAAGATGGAAACATCTTAACAAGAAAGCAAGCAGCTGACCATTTTGCGGACTCATTCGCACAAGATAACAATATCAAAATCAGTCCAGAGAAACAACAAGAGATTCAAGAGAAACGGCAACATACAGGACAGAAGGAAATAGTACATGAGGTTCTGGAGGCACCCATCACAATCAGCGAACTGGAGCTAGCCATATCAAAACTGAAAATGAGAAAGTCACCAGGAGCTGATGGTATCTCCAATGAAATTATCAGGAACCTAGGAACAGAGGCCAAAGCAAAGCTGTAGCAGATCTTCAATAACAGTTGGACCTTAGGCAGTGTTCCACAAGCCTAGAGAGAAGCAATCATGATACCCCTCCTAAAATCAGGGAAAGATAGTTCCATTGCCTCTAGCTACAGACCAATTAGCCTCACCAGTTGTCTCTGCAAAACACTGGAGCGCATCATCAATCACAGACTGCGGTGGTACATTGAAAGTAAAAACATCCTTGTGCCACAGCACGCTGGCTTTAGGCAGTGCTACTCTACGGAAGATCAGACAACCTACCTCTCTCAAGAAATTGAGGATGCATTCCAAGAGAAGAAGCTGGTGCTTGCGGCATGGATAGATTTGAAGAAAGCCTTTGACAAAGTCTGGAAAGAAGGTCTGATGAAGAAACTGAGAAACTGCAAAGTCAATGGAAGAATGTACAAATGGGTGAAAGCATACTTGCACAACAGAAGAGCCCGAGTACAGATAGACGGACTAAAGAGCAAGAAAGTACTACTGCGTCACGAAGTTCCCCAGGGCGGAGTATTGTCCCCCACACTCTTTCTAATCTTCATCAATGATCTCGTTGCTAATCTACCGCATGGAATTAAAGCCGCAATGTATGCCGATGACCTGGTTCTATGGAGCACAAATGAACATGCATCGGTGGCCACCAGATTACTACAAAGAGCTGTAGATACATTTGTTGCATGGGCAAATAGATGGTGTGTCAGCATAAACACTGACAAGTGCAGCACCACCCTATTTACCCTCTCTCCAAAACAAAAGGCAGGGACCATCCAGATAAATGGAACACCCCTACGAGAAGATAAAGAACCAACATACCTTGGAGTAACATTTGATGGCAGGCTGACATGGAGAAAGCACATCAACAAAGCAGTAGCAAAAGCCAGAAGGAAAATAGCCATCCTGAGAAAGCTAAGTGGAACCACATGGGGAGCCAGTGGGAAAATACTTAGCAAAGTTTATCAACAGAGCATACGACCACACCTGGAATACGGGTCAACTGCATGGTGTTCGGCAGCAAAAACCACACTACAAGAGCTGGACAAAGTGCAAAATCAAGCACTTAGAGTCACCACAGGAGGGATGAGATCAACTCCTATAGTGGAAATGGAGAAGATGGGGAGGACACAAGCACTGGGTGAGCGCAGAGATACAAAAACGCTTATACAAGCAGAAAAGTTCCTCAGCTTGCCAGGCCACCCTATGAAGAACAGATTTGAAAACCTAGCTATGGGGCGGTTGAAAAGAAGTAGTTTTATCCACCAGGCCAAACGACTCTGCAGAGAAACCACCGATCTGCCCACAGTTGGTATCCCAATAACAACTATTCCAGAGCGAACTCCATGGAAAGATGAGCATAGACTATCATTACAAATCCAGACAAAAGTGAGAGGAATATTTGACAAGGAAGATCAGAACAGTGTGCAGCGCGGAACAGCCACTCTCAGCTTCCTTGATGAAGAATACCCACAGGACCTCTGGATCCGAGTCTACACAGATTGGTCAGCACAAAATGCTGTTCGAAATGTAGGAGCGGGAGTGTACATAGAATACCCAAATAATACCAGGGACACAGCTAGAGTACCGACATGAAAGTACTGCCATAACTACGATGCTGAAATTGAGGCAATCAAGATAGCAACATAGAAATTACTAAATACCAGCAATGGTACACAACCTGTGGTGCTATTGACAGATGCAAAATCAGTACTCGAGGCGCTCCTGTCTGGGAAATTGCCAGTACTAAGGACACTACTTTCTGAACTTAGCAGTCAGCATAAGGTCACCATACAGTGGATACCATCCCACTGTGGAGTACCCGGAAACGACAGATCTGATCAATTGGCTAAGGAAGGAGCCAAAGAAGAACAGCCTGATGTGCCTGTAACATACCACCAAAAGAAAAGAATGATCAAATCAGTCAGAAAGCCACCAAAACCTACTCAAGATGACTACCACGTTATGGATAGACCAGAACAAGTCATTATTCTGCGCCTCAGAACAGGGCACAATAGATTACGCAACCACATGTATACAAAATTCAAGATTGGTGAAACAGCCATGTGTACATGTGGATTGGCGTCACAGACAGCAGAGCACATACTCCAAGACTGCCCAAAATATAACATATCTAGGCAAACCTTCTGGCCTAGAGAGACGACAGTGGAAGATAAACTCTATGGACCGCTGTGTGAACTGAAAAAGACAGTTCAATTCATACAAGAGACAGCACTGCAGTTATAGACATATTTCAAGCGAACGAAAGAAGAAGAAGAAGACCAGGCAGGCACGTAACATGCAGAACATTCTCTGGAAATATTGAAAAGTACCCATTAGCATGGGCATATATTCAGACACCTTTCCTCACTGGGAAAGTAAAATGCTCTGCATTAACTAACCCTGTGTGTGATATTTTTTTTTTTTTTTTTACCATATCCTTTACAGGACTTAGCTGTCAACACCAGCATCTTTCAGCTGTATGTTGATCTCTTGGCAAGATTACGCTCAGTAGTTTGCCATTGCTTTCTGAGCGGCCGGCTCACATACCCCGCAAGTCACCAATGCGATTCGAACCACTGCTGATTTGAACCGTCATCACGTTAACCGACGAGAGTATACGAGATTACGGAGAAAAGTCATAACCTCTAAGCCACGAAGCCGGCTGTGTGATATTATCATTGGTAATTTACCAGAGGTGAATGATATGCCTCATGATATTACATCTGTTTGTATTGATGATAACACAACATCACCACCATCACATGTCATCATTGAAAGTATAGTATCACCAGATGAATGTATGGTAGCTAATGGAGCACTAACACTTCATGAATCCATTGACCAAAATGTTTCATCACCATCTGATATCATTGAACGTGTGAACGCAGTAACTAGATCTACTGCGAGAGTGCAAGATGAAATTAATCAAACTGAGGCTATAGAAATGCTTAGCCCAGTCATACTACCTCCTAAAACCATGAAGGAGAATTTTGTAGCAGCCCAAAAGGCTGATCCTTCATTATCTAAATATTTTAATCTGATCGGCCAAAAACCAAAGGTAACCAAAAATGCAAGATGGCATTTTGCTCTGAAGAATGGCATCCTCACCAGATACTATATCAGAGGTGACAGCACCACAGAGCAAACTGTGTTGCCAATTGAATACCGTAAGCAAGCCTTACATCTTGCCCACGATATACCTCTTGCAGGGCATATGGCATACTCTAAGACCAGATCAAGATTATTAACACAGTTTTATTGGCCAAGATTCTGCAATGACATTAAGAAATATTGTAGAAGTTGTGATATCTGCCAAAAACTAGTGAAAAAAGGTAAAAACCCACAGGCAAATTACAAATTACCGACTTAGCCAGTCGACCTTTTGAGAAAATATCTGTCGACATAGTGGGCCCTCTGAATCAAGTAACATCCAGAGGGAATAGATTCATCATTACCATCATTCATTGATGTAGCCGCTGGCCGGAAACGATTCCGTTAAAGAACATATTTGCCAATGATATTATGGACGTTTTCTTCCATATATTTTCACGAATATGATTTCCAGACACTATCCTATCAGATAGGGGAAGTCAATTTATTGCTGCATCTACTCAAGCTTTCACCAAAATGTTAGGGGTGAAACAATGTTTCAATTCTCCATACCATCCTCACTCAACGGGAATCATCGAAAAGTGTAACGGTGATTTGAAGCATATGCTTGCTAAAGTCACGCAAGAACATCCCAAAAACTGGGACATATATTTGCCCGCTATACTTTTTGCTTATCGCGAGGTCCCCCATTCTAGTACTGGATTCTCTCCTTTTGAACTTATCTATGGTGCCAAACCACGTGGCCCATTGAGTATCTACCATTCAATGTTAACTGAAACCACCCCTGTACTTAAACCCATATCATCATACGTGTATGTTACATCATTGCGCGAAAGAATCATCAAATCTTGTACTATTGCAAAAGAAGCACTAAAACTATCTGGTGCTACATATAGACAATATGCAGACAAAGGTAACAGGACAATAACGTTGACACCTGGACAGGACGTACTTCTTCTCTTACCTAGTGACCGACACTTATTGACTGACTCTTGGCAGGGACCATTTAAAGTAATAAGACAGATTTCAAATGTAGACTATGAGATTCAAATAAAAGACAAACATAAAATATTCCACATAAATATGCTAAGACCATACTACAACAGAGACAACGAACAAGACGATACAACAGCTTGTACAGTGATAATAGACCATGAAGATGACGAAGATAGTGACGAAATTCCAACACCTGCATTAGACACGACAAACTGCTTGAAAGAAATCAAAATAAACCCAAACTTAACTCAAGCAGAAACAGACAGTTGCAAACATCTCATACAACAATACAACACCATCTTCTCCAACAACCCAGGACAAACAGAATTAGTGCAACACCACATCACACTCACTTCAAACACACCAATAAAATGCAGACCTTACACCATTCCATTACATTACAAAGAAAACTTACATCAAGAGATCATTAGCTTAGAGAAAAACAACATCATTAGACGATCCCAATCACATTTTTCATCTCCAATGGTCATGGTACGCAAAAAAGACAACACGATAAGACTCTGTGTAGACTATAGAAAATTAAATAAAATAACTCTTCTAGATCTGGAACCAATGACCAGCTACGAGGATCTACTGACAGAACTGACAGACTCTAGATATGTTACGAAGTTAGATATGACGAAAGGTTACTGGCAGATAACGGTAGACGAACAGAGCAGACATCTGACAGCTTTTGCCACACCTTGGGGACTGTACGAATGGTGCAAATTACCATTTGGGCTAGTCAATGCCCCAGCGACATTCGTACGTATGACACGATTATTACTTGTGGACATAACAAACATTATCTGTTACATGGACGACATTTGTGTTCACACAAAGACGATGACAGACCACATAAAGACATTACAGCAGACATTTGAACGAATTAGACAACATGGACTGACTGTGAAGCCGACAAAAGTAGACATAGCCTATCAGGAAACCTCCTTCTTGGGTTATAGAATATCTAATGGCTTTGTCACGACAGACGATAACATCGTGTCCAAAATACTGAAACTCTCACTTCCGACTGCCAAGAAACAAGTCAGAAGTGTATTAGGACTATTAAATTATTATAAGCAGTTCATACCAGATTTTGCTGAACTAACAGAAAAATTTACTAACCTACTAACGAAAAACCAACCTGAAAAGATTGTAAACAACGAATGCCTAAAATTTGCATTCCAGAAAGTGTTATCTTATTTTTTTGAGAATAGTTTAAAGAATCCCATTCTCAAATTGCCAAATTTACATATTCCTTTCAGATTACGCACAGACGCGAGCTCCGTGGCGATTGGCGCTGTTCTGTTACAGGAACATGACAACATTCTATATCCTGTATACTACGTCTCTAGGAAATTGAAACCAGGAGAACGCGCTTGGTCCACACCTCAGTTAGAAGCTCTTGCTCTAGTGGTGGGTATAACTAAATTGTCCAGATTCCTTCTAGGACGGCATTTCATTGTGGAGTTAAAATTTATTACTTCAGGAGTCCCGACAAACCAAATGATAGCTCACTGGTCTCTTTTGCTTCAAGATTACAGCTTTGAAGTTCGACATATCGCTGGCAGAACCAACACGATTGCTGATCTTTTGTCCCGTTGTCCGAATGACCCAGTAAGCACTAGTGTCTGAGTGCAGTGTGTTAGAAAACACTCAGACCAACACAGCCAGCATTGACAGTTTTTTTTTCTTCAAGAAAAGCTGTGTACATCGATGATGTGATGTGATAGGGTTCATTCCCACTGTAAATATTGTTTCTTATTTTATTATTAGTGTAGTAATCGTCTTGAATAATTGTGTAGCGTGTGGTAGAATGTGAACAATATTAATTGTATATATTATAAAACAAGAACAGTGCCACATGCGCTTTCAAACTTACCTCAAGCGAACTAGTCAAGTTATCAGTGGTGTCTGCGAGTGGATCATATCCAGTGACATTTTAATCCGTGAACGAAAGTGTGAACTGAACTTTGACATTTACACCACTGCAGTTAATCGGAATCCAGAAGTTTTCCAGCGAAACAACGAACACATGAACTATCAGAACAATTTCGCATTGCTACACCAGAGCGGAACAAGTGTGTGATAGAAGTTTAACAACACCAGCTGTTCGTGTGTACTTCCGGAGAATTTGTAAATTTAGCTAAAAGTAGCAGACGATAAACAAAAACCGTAAAAATTTATGACGCTTCTAAAATAATTATGAAACACCAATTTCGAATACACGAATTGTGTATCAATATTTTTCGACTAATGTAATCTTAGAATCATATCTTGATTAACTTATTCACACTATCGACATTTTTTCGCTAGTATGGAAAAGCATCAAGCTATGACGCTGAGAAATAGAACAATAATTTTAATAGTTTAAATTTGAAATCTTTTGAAATTATGTCCCTTTCATTTTTGTTGTTATTACTTTATTACACTAAGGGCGGTAAATGGAAATGTATTCAGAGATGTGTTGTATAAAAATAGCCATTGTGTTGCCAGATTGTCAACCCTCCAAATGGTCATCAGCTAGGTATGGTATAGGGTTACCGGAGTTGTAGACCAACGGAAGAGCTCCTGGCCAAATGAGGTCGGAACTCGAGCGTTGAATACGGCTTATAAAAAGTCGTATTACGGTCTTACCTGATGTCTTTTGTTGCAAAAAGCATATTATTCAGTTTTTTTTTTAGAGGTTGCGAGGTAGTTGCATTGTTGCTGGTGCTACCGATCTGACTGGGTCAATATTGCAACTCAGGTGATCATCCATCGAGAGGATGAAACTTGGAAAGTGGTGAAGATTGAACACCGCATGACTTAACATACAACTTGCATTTTTTATGTATTTCTATGCCAATGTACATGACAACAGAAAGGTCGATTCTGACATGGTTAAAATATAAACCCTATGTCTAGGTAGATTATGCATGAAATATAAAATCTTTCATGAATAAGCCCCGGGGGAGCGTGTCAGAATCTCTATGTCTCCAACCGAGATGCAGGAACATCGTTACGCCCGCCAGGCGAATAGTCGCCAGCCGGGATGCAGTAACATCGTTACGGCCGCCAGGCGAGTACCAGTTACCTGCCCACAGGTTGCGGACTGACGCGATCGTCAGCGGTCAGGCAAGGACAAAGCAGGACGCACGCAGTTCTCGTGAAGCCAGTCCACAGGGCAAGCACTGTGTGAGGAAACCGGCAGACTGCTTGGGAACTCGGACATGACAAGACGTGTGGGTTGAGAAAGGCTTCGTATCGTTTCTGTGCCCGAAAGTCGAGTGCTTGTATATCTTGTGAGATAGACTGTGATGCTGTGGGTTTTGTCTGTAAGTGTACTGATGTATTGTATATGTATTGTAATGATCATCACATGCCAAACTAGATTGTCTTGCATGTGAATTGTGAATAAATCCATTGAACTTAGTGTCATTGTGTGTCAAGTCCAATCATTTTGTACTTGTACTTGTCTCACATATGTTAGGTACAACGAGCCAGGTTTAAGACCCTGACAATATTCTCATGTTTTGTGGATTATTCAAAGGTGTTTGACTGTACAACATCAGAAACTTTGGGAAATCATGAGGAAAATGGGCTTTTCATCACATGTAGTATAACATCAAAATGTTCTATCCAGACCAACAAGCAGCGGTTAGAAAAGATAGCGAGACATCAGATTGGGTTGATATCAAGCAAAGAGTCCGTCGGGGCTGTGTGCTGTCCTCCTATTTGTTTAACCTGTACGCCGGAAATATAATGAGAAATGTCAAAGGTGATGTAACCATGGAGCAATATGATGCCCTTAATATCGTTTCGTCATGACATACCAGAGATTCGATATG
Organism: Cepaea hortensis; assembly: GCA_963921405.1. Classification (NCBI taxonomy): domain Eukaryota; kingdom Metazoa; phylum Mollusca; class Gastropoda; order Stylommatophora; family Helicidae; genus Cepaea; species Cepaea hortensis. Next base: position 4,490,769 of record OY992876.1, on the reverse strand, counting down.
CTGAAGATACAGTATTACTATCCACAACACAGAATGGTATAGAACAACTAATAACCTCAACCCAAAAGAATAGTGAAAATCACAACTTATATCTTAACATAGTAAAAACAAAGATAATGCATAACGATAAAATTACTATGGAGAAAGAAATATATGTTAATGAGGACAAATTGGAGGTGTAGGAAAACTTCGAATATCGTGGGTCATTAATTACGAACAGTGGTGGCACAATGAAAGAAATTAAACGACGACTATCAATTGCTCTTCAAAGACTAAACCAACTGAATACACCAGGCGAACCCACTCCGACTTCAGAGGTACTTGTAATTAACGTCCCCATGTCAAGGACGACAGGTCAACATTTTAGTCCAGCAGTCCGGTGTAGGGACTGAACCGCTTACCTCGGCATCAGCACACCGGATGTAGACGGGTTCTAAGAATATCTTGGATAAAGAAAAGAACAAATGCATCCATACTTCAAGAGCAGAATATTGAAGAAAATTGGCTACTAAAGACGATAAAACAAAGAAAACTTAAATATTTTGGTCACTTGAAACGCCACGAAAGTTTGGAGAGAACAATAATGGAGGGGTACATGCCTGGGAAGAGAGGAAGAGGAAGGCCAAAGAGAAGATGGGTGCAGGATGTGGCGGATGATCTCCAGATGGGTGTATCGGACGCGGGACATCTTACTTATGATCGAGAGGTTTTCCGGAAGGTTGTTATGGGAGCGAGGTTCTGCAAAAGACATGATACTGAATGGATGATTGAATGAACTGGTGTGTGCCAGAGGTTGTTCCCCTGGTTTATTTCTTTGTGAGTGGCTTACTCCCGGCTCATTTTAATCTTCTTCTAGAAAGTTCGATTTCGTTATTTATAAATAACTTTCTATTATCATTATTAATTCTTATTATAACATTGTTATTCTTCCCAGTAAAATTTTCTTAAAGTTGTATCACAATTGTTGCTTATTTAAGAAAGGTTACGCTTTAAATTTCGTCTAAAACATCTTTTATAAGCAAGTATTGATGTTTGTGTTTACCTAGCTGTACTTGGAGTGTCACCAGCGCATCGATACCGCCCATGCAGCACTGATCGGGTCACGTGTTGTTGTTGTTCTAACAGACGACGGGACTCAGTTCTTGTAGCAGATTCTACCAAGTCAGTGAACTGCCGCTCTAACCTCCTCTCATCTGTGTGAGTGTTTCATTTCTCATCTTTAGCTCAACATTTGACCAGCCTGAATATTACCGTCATAAATAGTGATGAGACTTAAACAATATTAATTAGAAAGTTGTAGAAGACCACAGTCCTAGACAATGACCGCCATTTTATTGCAATGATAATTGATGTTGTGGTTATGATTATCATTAAATCCTGTTAATTATGGCGATAATTATGTTTATGTTGTAGGAGATTATGTAACATTTCAAACGTTTGTAGTTGTCCTATTTATGATGTAGTCTTTGTGTTGTATTAGACTGAACTAGGAAGTTGTTTACAATCATGGAACTGTTTGACGGAAAATTCTCAACTTCCAGCAGACCAGGTGTAGGATGGTCCCCGCCCTTTTAATTAACGACGTTGTTCAACTGGTTCTCTTCACTATTTTAATAATAGTGTAAACGGACTTTATTACAATTAGTAATACATGTATAGTTTACACATAAATTACAGTGGTAGACTTTATTGTTAGGGTTCAGTGGTTGATTCATGTTGTTATACTGTTTATTTACTAATAATAATAATTGCATGTTCGATCATGATTTTCAAATTGAGTATTTACTGATGAGACCACCACAGATAGATAGGGCTTGAAAACCCAAATCTAATGGTATCGCAATGATGCCTGTATTTCAATTCTAAGTGAAGATATTCACATTTCAGTGTTGGTGTCTCAGACAAAAAAATTCTCTCGATTCCCGTAGCTCCCCTGTGTGTCTCAGTATCTCCACTGCCAGTCCATGCAAGATTGTCTCAAACGGGTCATAGATGGATATGAAAACTTACTTATAAAGTATGTTTCGTCATGTTAAATGATAAAAAAAATTGTAAAAGTATTTTTTTTTTCACATATACTTTACAGGACATCGCTGTCAACATTAGCATCTTTCAGCTGATTGTTGATTTCTTGGCAAGATTACGCTCAGTAGTTTGCCATTGCTTTATGAGCGACCAGCTCACATACCTCGTAAGTTACCAAAGTGAAGAGAACCGCTACCGATTCTCGCGCACGTCACGTTACTCATGAGAGTATACAGGATTACGGAGAAAGTCATGTAACCCCTAGACCAGGGAGATAAAAATACAAATAAATTATTATTAATCTTTAAACTTGTATTTTCTTTAATTTTAGTAGTTCTTCTCTTTCTTCTTTTGTTCGCTTGAAATATGTCTATAACTGCAATGTTGTCTCTTGTATGAATTTAACTGTCTTTTTTAGTTCACTCAGTGGCCCATAGAGTTTATCTTCAACTGTCATCTCTCTAGGCCAGAAGGTTTGCCTAGACATATTATAATTTGGGCAGTCTTGGAGTTTGTGCTCTGCTGTCTGCGACGCCAGTCCACATGTGCACATGGCTGATTCACCAATCTTGAATTTTGTATACATGTGGATGCGTAATCTATTGTGTCCTGTTCTGAGGCACAGAATAATGACTTGTTCTGTTCTGTCCATAATGTGGTAGTCGTCTTGAGCAGGTATTTGGTGGTATTTTGGTGGTATGTAATGGGCACATCAGAATGTTCTTCTTTTGCTCCTTCCATAGCCAATCGATCAGCTCTGTTGTTTCCGGGTACTCCACAGTGGAATGGTATCCACTGTATGGTGACCTTATGCTAACTGCTAAGTTCAGAAAGTTGTGTCCTTAGTACTGGCAATTTCCCAGACAGGAGCGCCTCGAGTACTGATTTTGCATCTGTCAATATCACCACAGGTTGTGTACCATGGCTGGTATTTTGTAATTTCTCTGTGGCTATCTTGATTGCCTTAATTTCAGCATCATAGTTATGGCAGTACTTTCCTTTGGATACTCTGGCCTATTCTATGTACAACTTTAGTAGTTAAAATTGCAAGTTTTGAGCCTAGTCCGATCGATATTCGTGTCGGCCGTCATCTTGGCTTTCCATTCATACAGACCAAACAACATATCCAAAGAAATAAATTTCTACGACGTATAAAGCAATATAAGCGATGAAACTCTCCAAATATATGTAAAAATGGGTGCAGAATTTGAATATCCATCTAAAAATACCTTAAAATTAAATAAACAAGCCCTAGAAAATAAGATTACTTACATTTTGCCAAATAATTAAATGCATTTAAAAGTCACGATAATTTCAACCAATCGCTATGCTTAGAATGTTAGACTAACCTTTTCTGCAGAACCTAAGATGGCGTTTGTTATGGTCACATGATATCTGAATGAATGACATCGAAAGCATGAATGGTCTTTACATAGCCATTTTTGGGGACACAGTGTATCATTCCAGGTTGGCGCTGTATATCATATCCGGTTTCAAATCGGGTCGCGGCACTACTAGCGGTTTTTTTTTTTTAATTCGCATATCCTTTACAGGACATCGCTGTCAACAGCAGCATCTTTCAGCTGTCTGTTGATTTCTTGGCAAGATCACGCTCAGTAGTTTGCCATTGCTTTCTGAGCGGCCGGCTCAGTTATCCCGCAAGTCACCAGCGGGGGTAGAACCGCTTCCAGTTCTCGCCCGCTACAAGACTCTGCGTGTTAAACGGGATTACGAAGAAAGTGGTGTAACCCCTCGGCCAGAGAGACCGGCACTACTAGCGTACCTAATAATAATTAATAGTAGTACTAGTACTACATACTAGTAGTATATCATTAAATTTACTACAAAAGATTTGGTCATGTTTTACCAATTTGGTTTTTACTCATAATTAAATTTAGTGTGTGCTGTTATTGAGTCACTTGGGTAAGTATTAATTTCTAAGAAAACAGATGTTCATACCCAAAAGGAAGGAATTAAATGTAACACCCACGTAAATAGGAAAATTCTTACATTGGTACAGCTGTCTTGAAACAGTTTTGACACCTGATAGAGGGTGGAGCTTAAGGTTTAAACATATTTTCATCATCATCAAGAGCCCTGCCAGCTGGCCTAGGCATTCATGACTCTCCACAGATCTCGGTCTTTGGTGTTCTGAATCAACTCTGCTGATGATATTCCTCCATGCCACAGTCTCTATCCATCCAGCATCATTTCTCTTGGTCTGCCTCTACCTCTCTTTCCCTCAATCTGTCCCATTGTCATGATGTTCTCCAATGCCTATCTTCTCATCAATGACCAAAGAAAGCTGTTTGTCTCTTTCTTATTTTTGTATATAATGTTCTAGTTTCGTTAGCCTGTTTCAGGAAGTCGTCGTTAGTTACTCTGGCAGTCCAAGGAATTCGCAACATTCGTCTCAGGAACCACATCTCTGTTGCCTCCAAGTTCTTCCTAATTTGTTTATCTACATTCCAAGATTCACTGCCAAACAGCAAAATTGGTTCTATATAGCACTTCAGCATTCCCTTCCAGGCGAGGTGTCCTAAGACAGCCATTAACATCACAGACTGCCTCTGATATGTGATAATTCATGAAGTATTGGGAAAATAATGAGGTGGTTTCCCCTTGCCTTCCTCATCCACATGGTAGTCTTTTACCTCTGCCTTTGACAGCCATTTCAGACTGTCAGGACAAGTGAGTGCCATGTTCTGCTCAGCTGCAGAGTTGTCCACTTATCCCGGTGGATACTCGGTCCCCAGGGCTACATTTGCCACACCGTGGTGTGTTTCCCATCCTCTACCACTGGGAGATGCAGTTGGGATTTTTCCTTCCTGAAGTTATGGTCTATGATGGCTTGTATTAAAATGATGTGATAAAGGCAATAATTATTAATAGTGGTACATGAAAAGATTAAACGTTTAATAAACAAAGATTATAATGTTACTGGCAGTATGATTATATACTGGTGATGATTGAAAAGATGATTACCTATAGCTGTATAGTAGAATGCATATCAGTAGAATGCATATCAGTATGACAGTTTGCTCATGAATTTTCCTTCATTGTTCTTGTCTACTTAATAATTTTTCTTCATTGTTCTTGTCTGCTTAATAATTTTCCTTCATTGTTCTTGTCTACTTAATAATTTTTCTTCATTGTTCTTGTCTACTTAATAATTTTCCTTCATTGTTCTTGTCTGCAGAATGGCATCAGGTCCACCACCTCCCTACCCAGGCACCGAGGACACGAAAGGTTTGATTTCCTTATCAACACGTGGCTTGTCACTCGTAGATGATTGGCACCTGTATGTTTAATTCATCCATAGTTATCTATATAACTATCTTCATTTATGGATTACCAGTATCCGGTAGTGCTTCCATCCATAATGTATTAAGAAGTAGTATTTTTATCCATTGCTTATGTCCAGTATAAACATTTCTATGCAAATATAATCCCATAAATGATCCACCTAAAGTGTAGTGGGAACCGCAGTAACATAATGGCTATACACTAACCTGCCAACATAACATAATGGCTATACACTAACCTGCCAACATAACATAATGGCTATACACTAACCTGCCAACATAACATAATGGCTATACACTAACCTGCCAACATAACATAATGGCTATACACTAACCTGCCAGCATAACATAATGGCTATACACTAACCTGCCAACATAACATAATGGCTATACACTAACCTGCCAGCATAACATAATGGCTATACACTAACCTGCCAACATAACATAATGGCTATGCACTAACCTGCCAACATAACATAATGGCTATACACTAACCTGCCAACATAACATAATGGCTATACACTAACCTGCCAACATAACATAATGGCTATACACTAACCTGCCAGCATAACATAATGGCTAACCTGCCAACATAACATAATGGCTATACACTAACCTGCCAACATAACATAATGGCTATACACTAACCTGCCAACATAGCATAATGGCTATGCACTAACCTGCCAACATAACATAATGGCTATACACTAACCTGCCAACATGGGTTCAATTCTGCACTGGAGTTAAAAGTTAATTGTATATCCTTTACAGGACGTCGCTGCAGTCCCCGGCAGTTTTTGGCTGTTTGTGATTTTGTGGCAAGTTTACTTTCAGTAATTTGCCATTGCTTTCTGAACGACCGGTACTTATAACATTGCATAGAAACCAATGCAAGACATATGCTTTTAAATCGCCCACAGCTGTGTTTCAAATGTGGTATGCAAGATTACAAATTGGATTTGTAAGCCCTTGGTAGGTCGACCCAGCCCACGACAGTTAGCAAGACATGACTGGGGACATAAAGGAGGTCAGCCTGCTCTGGCCATACCAGCCACCTGTTGTCAGGTGATCTATACATATGGCACCCACGGTAGCATGGTGGCTGGACCCTCGCCTGCAGTACCGGTGTCCTGGGGTTCCATATGGCAGCCACGGTAGCATGGTGGCTGGACTCTCGCCTGCAGTACTGGGGTTCCATATGGCAGCCACGGTAGCATGGTGGCTGGACTCTCGCCTGCAGTACTGGGGTTCCATATGGCAGCCACGGTAGCATGGTGGCTGGACTCTCGCCTGCAGTACCGGTGTCCTGGGGTTCCATCCGCAGTGGAGTACTTTCAAAGTTTTAACATGGACCTGGCCTGCCAGGTTGACCCAGCCTAAAATATGTACCAAGAAATGTCTTGGAAAGTACAAGAGGTTGGCGAAATACTGGTGACATGAACCACCGAGTGCCATGTGGTCTATACAAATATGGGCCTAGTTCTATAAGCCTGATGTGCCATTGGCATGTACAAGTGACATGGTTTTACTGACCAGATGCCCATGCCCCTTAGGGCTTGACAGGGGTCGTTTGCACGCTCGTATACATGTATTGTCTGTGATCAGATCATCCTCAGATACTTGTGGTAGTACAGAAGAATGAAGATTCCAGGGTTGATTTTACCCTTGAGTCTTTGTGTGATTGTTTCATCAATATAGCCCCACCTAGGGTGGTAGTATGGAAAAATGAAGATTCCAGTGTTGATTTTACTCCTTAGTCTTTGTGTGATTGTTTCATCAATATAGCCCCACCTAGGGTGGTAGTATGGAAGAATGAAGATTCCAGTATAGATTTTACTCCTTAGTGTTTGTGTGATTGTTTCATCAATATAGCCACACCTAGGGTGGTAGTATGGAAGAATGAAGATTCCAGTATAGATTTTACTCCTTAGTGTTTGTGTGATTTTTTTCATCAATACTGTCTATTCTTCTACATATTTCTCATGACAATTCCTTATGAGACAAATTGCCAGAATATTCTGAAAACTCTGGTACCCATTTTTATGATACTGTTGACCACAGTGCTGTGCTGGTCACACACATTTAACTTGTCTCATTGTGCCCAGGGCTGTGCTGGTCACACAAATGTATCCTGACACAGTATCGACCACAGGGCTGTGCTGGTCACACAAATGTATCCTGACACTATCAACCACAGATCTGTGCTGGTCACACAAATGTATCCTGACACAGTATTGACCACAGGGCTGTGCTGGTCACACAAATGTATCCTGACAGTATCGACCACAGGGCTGTGCTGGTCACACAAATGTATCCTGACAGTATCGACCACAGGGCTGTGCTGGTCACACAAATGTATCCTGACACAGTATCGACCACAGGGCTATGCTGGCCACACATATGTATCCTGTCTCTGTTGGAAATTATTCTTTCGTTGCTATAGCATGTTTAGTGGCATCCCGATTGCTGTGGTGCTCCTGACTGGTTTTACTCCATCTTCAGCACCTTTCATTTGCTAGAGTAGACTGGTCTTATTTGAGTTTTTATATATATACATGTTTGTACATACATACACATCTAGAGCAGTCTGGTTTTATGGCACCAGAGACTCACCATCACCCCTTCTGTTAGTTAAAACATTTCTGCCATGTGAAGGCCAGGAGTTGGACTTTTACTGCCAGAGGGTAATGCAGGGGAATGCAAAAGCCATTAGGGTATTTTGCAAGGTTGGGCGCTCTCCCTCAGCTCTGCTGCCTCAGCTATAACAGCATTTTGAAACCTCTGGGAATTGAACCCGGAGACTGATGTTGCAGGCAATTATATGTTCATCTGAGTTAAAATGACATCATAACAACAGTCTTCATTTAGTTGTTTCCCTCTCTTGTAAGTTTGTGTTTCATCCTCATCTGGTTTCATCCTTTCCAATTTATTTCTTTTGCACAGAAAGTCAGGCGTTTGGTTATGGTGCTCCTCAACAACCTCAAGCTGGTTACCCTACACAGCCTGGTTACCCTACACAGCCTGGTTACCCTACACAGCCTGGCTACCCTACACAGGCTGGCTACCCCCCATCCTCACAGCCTGGCTACCCCCCATCCTCACAGCCTGGCTACCCCCCATCCTCACAGCCTGGCTATCCACCACCTCAAGCTGGTTACCCTCCTTATCAAGCCGGCTACCCCCCACCTCAGGGCTATGCACAAAACGCACACAACACTACAGTGGTGGTTGCTCAGCCCCCCGTGATGCTGGTACAGAAGTTCGGGTCTGTTCCTGTGCGCACCGGCTGTCCTCACTGCAAGGCTGACATCATCACAGCCACACATTTTGAGAGTGGCACATTCTCCTGGGTGGCCTGTGTCGTTCTCTGCTTGGTTGGGTAAGTGATCAGTTGAACACAATTATTGTTGGTTAAGTGATCAGTAAAACACAATCATTGTTGGTTAAATGGTCCATACAACATAGACAGTATTGAGTCAGATGTCAATCGTGGTGTGATTGAATGCTTGCTACTAGTGCAGTACAAACACGAAGAATACATTACACATGTGCGTCTTTTCCTTGTAGCTATTTTCATAGTTAGTTCGTCGAGGTTCCAACTTCACGGCAACGGGTCATCCCCATTATGCTCCATTCCTGTGCCAGTGAATATCACACAAAATGCTCCCCACTGTCCAATGTGAAAAGTGGAATAGACAGGAGTCTCGGCAATCCAACAGCCCGCACAGGTACACTGCATAATGCTGCCGCCAGAATGCCAACACAAATGTCATCCATGAAAACCACAGTTCATCGTCGATGGACTCGGCAATCACCAGAAAGACCTCATTGACCCGGGTTTTCTCACATGGCTCGGTCTCTTTTCATAGGGAGACCTGCCGAAAGTGGTGCACAAAGCACAAATTCTGTAGCTTCAGCGCCGACTCCCAGGTGTCTCCTGAAAAATGCACTCGTGAACCGAAAAGGCAAATCAGTCAATTCAGCAACAGCCGGTAGCCATTGTTCCGAACATGCAGGTCACTGTAGAGGACATATGTAACAGCATTCCACGCGAATTGCACAGCTCACAGTGTTGCCCACGCATTCACTCAGTAGCAGGGCGACGGAACCATGTACTGCCAGTCCAACATGAGGAAAATGCGATTGCAAACCGTAGCTACAAGCATAAACATGCCACAGGCCTTAACGGTTCAATGCCTAACCACCATGTTGGCGACCAGAAGTCCATCAGCTATTTTCATAACATTTATGTAGTCTTTGAAAGGCAGGCAGAAAAATCACAGGCACTCTGAGAAACAAATCTCATCTCATCTCATCATGTTCCTCTTGTACCTTGCGGTGTCGAGGTGAAGTATAAACTTCGTGAGAGTGCCCGGTTATGGGCTTCGTATATCGACATTCCCATGGATTCTGTTATTCCCTCCATCCAACGTTTACGTGGTCGGCCTCTTCCTCTGTTTCCATCTGGTCTGTACATCATTGCTTGTTGTGGCATGCTGTTGACTGGTAGCCTACTTGCATGGCCAAACCATTTGACTTGCTGCTTTCTAATAAAATCTAGAGCAGCTTTAACCCCTACTTTAGTCCTGATTTCTTCATTTCTGATCTTATCTCTTCTTGATACGTTGAGTATTCTTCTCAGAAACCTCATTTCTGTTGTTGTGATTTTTCTTTTCTCTTTTTCTGTCATTGTCCAGGTTTGGCATTGGTAGCACACGAGTTGGTAGGAAGATTGTGTTGTAAAGTGCCTTCTTAGTAGTTATTGATACATGTTTGTTCTTTAGTATTGGTGCCATTTGTCCAATGAGTTGATTTGCCTTATTGCACCTATTTTCGATCTCGTCTTCTGATCTGCCATTTGATGATATTATACTTCCTAGGTACTTGAAGCTCTTTACTTGTTTCAAGGGATGTTCGTTTAGGTGAATTGTTGCTGTTTGTTCTTCTTTAGTTATAGTCATTACCCCTGTTTTGCTTGTGCTAATTTTCATGTTATGTTCCCTACACATTTCGTTTAGACTATTCATGTGGTCTTGTAATTCAGCTTCTGATTTTGCTATTAGTGCTTGGTCGTCCGCAAACAGGAGTTCTCTAATGGTTAGATTTGCAGATGGTTCTTCTTCTGTGTTCTCGTCATGCGGTATTCTTGCTGTCTCTGCTTGGCTGGTTTCTTTACATATGTTGTCTATATATGTTATGAACAAGAGAGGGGACAGGACACAACCTTGTCGTACTCCAGATCTTATGGTGAAGGGTTCTGAGAGTCCTCCAGTTGCTCTCACTATGCATCCACTGTTGTTGTATAAACTTCTACATAGGTTTGTTAGATGTGTACTCACTCCATATTGTTTAAGGATTTCCCACAGCTTGTTTCTATCTACCCTATCAAATGCCTTTTCTTGGTCGACAAAGGCTAAGTAGAGTGTTTCATTGAATTCAATTGATTTTTCTATAAGTTGTCTAAGAGCAAAAATGGCGTCTGTGCATCCTTTGTTTTTCCTAAATCCAAGCTGCGTTTCGCTTAGCTGGGGTTCTAAAGTAGTTCGTAATCTTTTTTCAAGAATTTTGCAAAATATTTTCCCAGTATGACTCAACAGTGAAATGCCTCTGTATTGTGTGCAATCTCTTTTGCTGCCTTTGTTTTTCCAAATTGGGATAATTATGGCGTTTCCCCAGTCTCGTGGTGTCTGTTGTTCTACCCAAACATGGTTGAATAGTCTATGTAGCCAAGCTGTTCCTACTTCCCTTGCTGCTTTAATTAGTTCATTTGGTATTTCATCCTGTCCTGGTGATTTGTTTAATGGCGCTAATCTGATGGCTTCTATAATTTCTTCTTTTAGTATGTCTGGTTCTAGTTCCTCGGTGACATCTGTGTAGGCCTCTTGAATTCCTGTGACATCTGATGGGATGTTGAGAAGTTGTTCGAAATACTGCTTCCATCTTATTAGGATCTGTTTTTGTTCACTTATTGGTTCTCCATTTTCGCTGTTAATTATTTCAGTTGGGTCAAAGGGTTCTCCTCTGGTTCGCATTGCACTTATCTTTTTGTAGAAGTTTCTGGTTGCCTCCTTGTAGTTTTTATTTAGGGTTTCTCCATACTCTTCCCAGTCTTTTTGTTTTTCCCTCTTTACTATTCTACTCACATGTCTTCTCGCTATTCTGTATTCTCTGTAATCACATTCCTGTTTGCTCTTCAACCACTTTTTATATTTTTCCTTTTTTTCTTTTACCGCTTTCTTTACTTCTGCGTTCCACCAACTTATTTTCTTTATCCGTGTTTTGCGTTTTTTCGTGGTTCCGCATGTTATTTTTGCAGTATTTAAAATGCTTGATTTGAACATCTCCCATTCTTCTTCCACTGTTTTTCTTTCCGTAGGTAATTTTACAAAGAGTTCAGTTAGTTCTTTCTCATAATTTTCCCTTACTGCCTCGTCTTTAAGGTTTTTTAAGTTTACTGATTCGCATGGCATGTATTTTCCTGCTCTTTGTTTTCTTCTTCTAATGGTTCTTATTGTGGCAACGACTGCTTTATGATCTGTGTTTATACTGAAATTGGGCACTGCTCTTGCATCTAATATATTTCTCTTTCTGTTATTTCTTGTTAAAATAAAATCAATTTGGCTTTTAGTATCTAGATTGTTCCATTTATACCAGGTGTATACTTGCGAATCTTTATGTTTATAGAATGTGTTTGTTATATAGAGGACGTGTTGGCTGCAAAGCTCTATCAGTCTACTTCCGAGAAACAAATAAAGGCAGTAAATTGATTAGGGAAATCAAATAAAGACAGTCACCATTTCTTTGGCATGCTGTCATAAATACAAGCCTTACAAGCAGGTGCTAGCTGGTTAGATATTTCATTGTGATGTCATCCCAGAGATAAAGAACAGAATAGAACAAGCTAACACTGCATTCTATCAAATGAAGAACATTTGGTGTCATAAGTCCTTGTCCTTGGAAGTTGGAAAAAGAGTTCTTATAGGTTACATAGAACCAATCTTAACATACAACTGCGAATCCTGGACAATTTATATTAGGTGGAAAAATTCCTGGAAGCCTTGGAGATGTGGTTTTATAGAAGAATGCTGCAAATTAATTGGACAGCCAAAATGAACAATCTGACAATTTTGAGGGAAGCTAAGTCGTAAAGACAACTTATCACAAACATCAGAAAGAGGCAGTCATTGTATTTTGGCCACATTATGAGAAGACAAGAACTGGAACATGTTGTGACAACCAGAAAGATTTGCGGAAAGAGAGATAGAGGAAGATAGTGGGAGAAGATTCTTGACATTCTTGTGTCACGGCACGGATGTGAGTCAACAAACGAACTGATCTATGCTGTCGGAGATCGCAGTTTGTGGAGAGGCATTATGCCCCTGCCAACCAGCAAGGCACTGGATGATAGATGATGATGATTGTAGTTTACTAGGTAAGTTTATGTTCACTAGTTTGCCATTGCATTCTAAATGACCAACACTCATACCATTGTATGAAAATCCACCCAAGCAGTCTGCTTCCAAATCATCTGGAGCTGTGTTTTGAATGCACGATTGCGAATCGCGCTCACAACATCTTCGCCACATCTCCAGCTGTGAAGACCTGAAGATACACCAAATTGGACAGAGTCAGTCTGCCTGTCAATATTTCTTTTTTACAAACAGGTAAAATATGATTGTAAGATTAAGAACAAGTATAGTTTGTATTGTGACGTATTTTCTCACTTGGTACATGTGTGCAGATGTGATCTGGGCTGTTGCCTCATTCCATTCTGCGTGGAGAGTTGCCAGGATGTAGTTCACACGTGCCCCAACTGTCACCAGCACATCGCTCGCTGGAATCGCATGTAGACTGCAGCCAGCCTCAATATCTGGTATCAGCTGTTCTCCTCGCGTAAGTATGTCCAGTGTTATTTCATTATTAGATAAACTCCTGTGTTGTTGTTTGTCCATCAAGAATGATGATGACCATTCATTTCATCCATTGGGGTTGAAAGTATGGAGCCGTGAGTCTGTTTATGATGAGAATATCTGTTGGGTAGCTGCTGTTTATAATGAGTATATCTGTTTATCTATTGAGTAGCTTGCGTTTTGTTGAGTATACTTATCTGTTGGATAATTTGTGTTTATGTTGAGTATATCTGTTGGGTAGTTTATGTTGAGTATATCTGTTGAGTAGCTTGTGTTTATGTTGAGTATATCTGTTGAGTAGCTTGTGTTTATGTTGAGTATATCTGTTGAGTAGCTTGTGTTTATGTTGAGTATATCTGTTGGGTAGCTTGTATTTATGTTGAGTATATCTGTTGGGTAGTTTATGTTGAGTTTATCTGTTGGGTAGTTTGTGTTTATGTTGAGTAAATCTGTTTATCTATTAGGTAGCTTCTGTTTATGATGAGAATATCTGTTGGGTAGCTGCTATTTATAATGAGTATATCTGTTTATCTATTGAGTAGCTTGTGTTTTGTTGAGTATATGTGTTGGGTAGCTTGTGTTTATGTTGAGTATATCTGTTGAGTAGCTTGTGTTTATGTTGAGTATATCTGTTGAGTAGCTTGTGTTTATGTTGAGTATATCTGTTGGGTAGTTTATGTTGAGTAAATCTGTTTATCTGTTAGGTAGCTTATGTTTATGATGAGAATATCTGTTGGGTAGCTGCTGTTTATAATGAGTATATCTGTTTATCTATTGAGTAGCTTGTGTTTTGTTGAGTATACTTATCTGTTTAATTTGTGTTTATGTTGAGTATATCTGTTGAGTAGCTTGTGTTTATGTTGAGTATATCTGTTGGGTAGATTTTATGTTGAGTATATCTGTTTGGTAGGTGCTGTTTATATTGAGTATATCTGTTTATCTTTTGAGTAGCTTGTGTTTTGTTGAAAATGCCAAAAATGTTAACATTAACTAGAGAAATCCGGACTGGTAAAATTAGCTAGAGAAGTCAAAACTGTTAACATTGGCTAGACTAGTCAGAACTGGAACATTAGCTAGAGAAGTCAGAACTGTTAACATTGGCTAGAGAAGTCAGAACTGTTAACATTGGCTAGAGAAGTCAGAACTGGAACATTGGCTAGAGAAATCCGAACTGGTAACATTAGCTAGAGAAGTCAGAACTGGTAACATTAGCTAGAGAAGTCAGAACTGGAACATTAGCTAGAGAAGTCAGAACTGGTAACATTGGCTAGAGAAGTCAGAACTGGTAACATTGGCTAGAGAAGTCAGAACTGGTAACATTAGCTAGAGAAGTCAGAACTGGTAACATTAGCTAGAGAAGTCAGAACTGGTAACATTAGCTAGAGAAGTCAGAACTGGTAACATTGGCTAGAGAAGTCAGAACTGGTAACATTGGCTAGAGAAGTCAGAACTGGAACATTAGCTGGAGAAGTCAGAACTGGTAACATTAGCTAGAGAAGTCAGATCTGGTAACATTGGCTAGAGAAGTCAGAACTGGAACATTAGCTGGAGAAGTCAGAACTGGTAACATTAGCTAGAGAACTCAGAACTGGTAACATTAGCTAGAGAAGTCAGATCTGGTAACATTGGCTAGAGAAGTCCAACCTATCAGTTGAACAGTGAGAATAATGGCAGTATTTGCAGATGTGAATATTGGAGAGAGGTTGAGTGGACACAGTTACTACATAACATAAATACACTTGACTAAATCACAGATCTGTGCACTTTCAGGCAGGCCCAGCAAAGCAACATTTCCTGTCTCATTGATACAGAGGACTGACTTTCGGTGATGGTGAGAGCTTCACACTTGTGAGAGCTTCACAATTGTGACCGCTGCACGCCCTGGAATAGTTTCTGTTTATCACTTGGAGCAAGGACTTTCGTTATTTTGTATCTGTATTTTACTTGCATGCATGTTTTTATATTTTCCTTATATTTTAATATGCATTGACAGATTACTGGAAAAATTTGCCATTATAGGCAGGTAATTACATATACATTATACAAGGCAGATCTGCTTATTTGTGAATTTTACAAGAGGTTACTAGTCTAGATTAGAATTGTTAGCTGACCTTTGTGATTGTAAATGTTTCTAGTGATTGTAAAAATGTCTTGTAGATTTTAATCTGGCAGTGCTGGAGACATTTCGAACATTCTTGTAGAAGAGAACACTGTAGCAGTTAGTTTATGGCCAGTATATTCTCACTGCACATCAAACCATTCAGTTCTTAAGTGTTCACATCCCCTCCCTCTGTGTGTAGCGATTGACAACACCAGTCCATGTTGGTTGACTTCTTCTTTGGTCCCCTGCTTAATGCTCTTTACGCCTGTTGATGTGATTTTCTGACAGTGTGGTCAAGGTTGCAGTTTGTAGCATTACTTAATGTCATCCCATGCAAACCATACTTCCATCAGTTACTCCATGCATGACAAACCACTTTCAGCTGTGTTCAGAAAATCATGTGCGATTATATAGTGACCAGATACAGTGTTTGTAAACTCAGCTTGAATGATGGAAGGATAGATACAGCTTGTATCACAACTTTAATGATGGGAAGATAGATACAGTGCTTGTATCACAACTTTAATGATGGGAAGATAGATACAGTGCTTGTATCACAACGTTAATGATGGGAAGATAGATACAGTGCTTGTATTACAGCTTTAATGATGGGAAGATAGATACAGTGCTTGTGTCACAACTTTATTGGTGGGAAGATAGATACAGTGCTTGTATCACAACTTGAATGATTGGAAGATAGATGCAGTACTTGTATCACAACTTTAATGATGGGAAGATAGATACAGTGCTTGTATCACAACTTTAATGATGGGAAGATAGATACAGTGCTTGTATCACAGCTTTAATGATGGGAAGATAGATACAGTGCTTGTATTACAGCTTTAATGATGGGAAGATAGATACAGTGCTTGTATCACAACTTGAATGATTGGAAGATAGATGCAGTACTTGTATCACAACTTTAATGATGGGAAGATAGATACAGTGCTTGTATCACAACTTTAATGATGGGAAGATAGATACAGTGCTTTTATTACAGCTTTAATGATGGGAAGATAGATACAGTGCTTGTATTACAGCTTTAATGATGGGGAGATAGATACAGTGCTTGTATCTCAACTTTAATGATGGGAAGATATACAGTGCTTGTATCACAACTTTAATGATGGGAAGATAGATACACTGCTTGTATCACAACTTTATTGATGGGAAGATAGATACACTGTTTGTATCATGACTTTATTGATGGGAAGATAGATACAGTGCTTGTATCACAACTTTAATGATGGGAAGATAGATGCAGTGCTTGTATCACAACTTTATTGATGGGAAGATAGATACAGTGCTTGTATCACAACTTTAATGATGGGAAGATAGATGCAGTGCTTGTATCACAACTTTATTGATGGGAAGATAGATACAGTGCTTGTATCACAACTTTAATGATGGGAAGATAGATGCAGTGCTTGTATCACAACTTTATTGATGGGAAGATAGATACAGTGCTTGTATCACAACTTTAATGATGGGAAGATAGATGCAGTGCTTGTATCACAACTTTATTGATGGGAAGATAGATACAGTGCTTGTATCACAACTTGAATTATTGGAAGATAGATACAGTGCTTCTATCACAACTTGAATGATTGGAAGATAGATACAATGCTTGTAGACATTGGACAGTTGGGCTTCAGTTTAAATAATAGAAAGACATGTCATGGAAATATCAAAGTAAGAAATGGTGCCACAATGTACAATTAAAGCCATAGTGCTAATCTGGGACAAGTGCAGAAATTCAAGTATCTAGGCACCTGGGTAACATCAGGTGGAAGATGGATCCTACAGATCCTGAAGAGAATTTGATCATATAAAGTACATTTTATGGAATAAATCATTTTCATTGGATTTTAGAAAAAGAATTCATGCATGTTACATAGAACCAGTTTTAAATTGTTGCTTTCGATTTGATTACCCCTACCCTGTTCAGCCTCAAAGAGAAGTTATATTAGGGTTCATCACAGGCTCAGAGTAATAATCCTGTTAACAGGATATTAATTTGAAGTTGATTGTTGTCCAGAGAAGGTAATGTACTAACATGTTGCTGTGAATCATGGACAATTAGTAATGGTGAAGGTAGTGCTAAATACAGCCATTGGGATGTGAGGTCCCAAGCCTTCACATATTCTAGGCTATGACAGGAGGTTTGGTGACCAGTTCCACTAAAAGTCACCTTACCTTGCCAGACACATTTCCCTGAGCTGTACTGGCCAGAAATACTAATGTCTCTGTTGAGTGTTGAACCCGAACCCACGTCCAAACATCAGGAAGAGGCAGTCGTCGTTATTTGGCCACTTTGTGAGAACTGGAAAGATTTGTGGGAAAAGAGAGAGAGGAGACGGTGAGAGAAGATTTGTGACAGCCTTTTGTCAAGGAAAAGTGTCAGCACATGAAATGATGCTTGCTGTTGGAGATAGGACAATGTGGAGAAGCTTGATTGCTCAAGCCAATCAACAAGGCATGTGATCATCACAAAGGTAGCTTTCATCAGCATCATCTTGTGTCATACTGAGATGCATGGATGGTTATCTATCACCATTACCAGAGTCCTGGACAAGATCTGTGTTCTTGTCTCGATGTGGCCAACCCACCCAGGTATTTATGTCTTTGTCTTACCCTGTCTGTTCCTATCAAGTTTATCAGTTGCCACAAATTTATTCAAGTTTCTTTTTGCTCATAGCATGCCCAAAACATCAACTGTCTCATTTCTCTACTCAGTAGCATGTTGTCATCTGTTTCTTGGAGTGTTTAACACTTGTTCTCACTGCTGCTTGTAGCTGTTTGTTAATAAGTATGAACTTGAGCATTGAGACTAGCCATAAACTTATTCTTGGGCAGTTAATGATGTGGTTTCCCCTTGCCTACCACATCAGTACAAGAGATTAACGTACATTAGATCATCTGTTATATGTATCGATGTATGAACATTGAAACTTGCAGGAGAAAATGGAGAATGCTTAGAAAGCTCTGGGGACTAAAATGATTGATTAATTTTAGCGATTAATTGTTGCTCTTTAATCTACTTTACTTTAATGTACTTACATTTGTAAATTATTTAATATGATTATGAAATGATTGTTTAATTTGTTTGTATAAAACAACTTAGTTGTTTGATGTTGTATAGCCAGAACGTGGAGCACCATATTCTCAGACCTGGTTCAACTGCAGCATTTTGAAAATATGGTGCCTAGAAGAATAGTTTGGTTTGTCAAACTTTACAACACCAGAGCAGGGAGGCTGAGGACAAATGTAAATGTAAAATCAGCCATCAGATGTCTACATGAGATGGTTTAACCTTGTTGAGTGCATGGGTGCAGGCAGTCAGATAACATATGCAAACACAGAGCAGGTCGAGATTAGAAGGCCAAGAAATCTGCGGAGAAGATGCAGAAATAGTTGTGGCTTTAAAAAGTATGGAGCATTTTATGGAGCGGCATCATCAGGGAGAGAGAGATATGGGAACGGGTTGTGCTTGCAGAAAGAGCGTTACAGGCACAGAATGTTGAAGAGAAATGGGAATAAGAAGAAGTCTGACTATGCCGTGGTTGGTACAGCTGATCAAGCTAGCGGGCCTGTGGAACTTGTTGTTGGTGTGACTAGACATGTGATGTTGTTGGTTGTGACTAGACATGTGATGTTGTTGGTTGTGACTAGACATGTGATGTTGTTGGTGTGACTAGACATGTGATGTTGTTGGTTGTGACTAGACATGTGATGTTGTTGGTTGTGACTAGACATGTGATGTTGTTGGTGTGACTAGACATGTGATGTTGTTGGTGTGACTAGACATGTGATGTTGTTGGTTGTGACTAGACATGTGATGTTGTTGGTTGTGACTAGACATGTGATGTTGTTGGTTGTGACTAGACATGTGATGTTGTTGGTTGTGACTAGACATGTGATGTTGTTGGTGTGACTAGACATGTGATGTTGTTGGTTGTGACTAGACATGTGATGTTGTTGGTTGTGACTAGACATGTGATGTTGTTGGTGTGACTAGACATGTGATGTTGTTGGTTGTGACTAGACATGTGATGTTGTTGGTTGTGACTAGACATGTGATGTTGTTGGTTGTGACTAGACATGTGATGTTGTTGGTGTGACTAGACATGTGATGTTGTTGGTGTGACTAGACATGTGATGTTATTGGTGTGACTAGACATGTGATGTTGTTGGTTGTGTTGTAACGTGAACTTGTTATTGGTGTGATTAGACATGTGATGTTGTTGGTTGTGTTGTAACGTGAACTTGTTATTGGTGTGATTAGACATGTGATGTTGTTGGTTGTGACTAGACATGTGATGTTGTTGGTTGTGACTAGACATGTGATGTTGTTGGTGTGACTAGACATGTGATGTTGTTGGTGTGACTAGACATGTGATGTTGTTGGTGTGACTAGACATGTGATGTTATTGGTGTGACTAGACATGTGATGTTGTTGGTTGTGTTGTAACGTGAACTTGTTATTGGTGTGACTAGACATGTGATGTTGTTGGTTGTGTTGTAACGTGAACTTGTTATTGGTGTGATTAGACATGTGATGTTGTTGGTGTGACTAGACATGTGATGTTGTTGGTGTGACTAGACATGTGATGTTGTTGGTGTGACTAGACATGTGATGTTGTTGGTGTGACTAGACATGTGATGTTGTTGGTGTGACTAGACATGTGATGTTATTGGTGTGACTAGACATGTGATGTTGTTGGTTGTGTTGTAACGTGAACTTGTTATTGGTGTGACTAGACATGTGATGTTGTTGGTTGTGTTGTAACGTGAACTTGTTATTGGTGTGATTAGACATGTGATGTTGTTGGTTGTGTTGTAACGTGAACTTGTTATTGGTGTGACTAGACATGTGATGTTGTTGGTTGTGTTGTAACGTGAACTTGTTATTGGTGTGATTAGACATGTGATGTTGTTGGTTGTGTTGTAACGTGAACTTGTTATTGGTGTGATTAGACATGTGATGTTGTTGGTTGTGACTAGACATGTGATGTTGTTGGTTGTGACTAGACATGTGATGTTGTTGGTGTGACTAGACATGTGATGTTGTTGGTGTGACTAGACATGTGATGTTGTTGGTGTGACTAGACATGTGATGTTATTGGTGTGACTAGACATGTGATGTTGTTGGTTGTGTTGTAACGTGAACTTGTTATTGGTGTGACTAGACATGTGATGTTGTTGGTTGTGTTGTAACGTGAACTTGTTATTGGTGTGATTAGACATGTGATGTTGTTGGTGTGACTAGACATGTGATGTTGTTGGTGTGACTAGACATGTGATGTTGTTGGTGTGACTAGACATGTGATGTTGTTGGTGTGACTAGACATGTGATGTTGTTGGTGTGACTAGACATGTGATGTTATTGGTGTGACTAGACATGTGATGTTGTTGGTTGTGTTGTAACGTGAACTTGTTATTGGTGTGACTAGACATGTGATGTTGTTGGTTGTGTTGTAACGTGAACTTGTTATTGGTGTGATTAGACATGTGATGTTGTTGGTTGTGTTGTAACGTGAACTTGTTATTGGTGTGACTAGACATGTGATGTTGTTGGTTGTGTTGTAACGTGAACTTGTTATTGGTGTGATTAGACATGTGATGTTGTTTGTTGTGTTGTAACGTATTGTGGTTGTTAAGGCTTCAGAGTAGTAGGCTTGCAGTACAGTAGTGAACCTCTGGTCAAATGGTGTAATAATGTGGGTGTCTGGTAAAGTGATGTAATCGTGGGTAAAGTGGTTAGATCATGTGAGTGTGTAGTAAAGCGGTTTGGTCATTTGGGCTTCTGGTAAAGTAGTTTCGTCATTTGGACTTGTGGTAAAGTGGTTTGATCAATATTTTCAGGAATGTAGAAGATATAAGTGGAATCAGCATTGGAGGACGAAACATCAACATTAGATATGCAGATGATACAGTATTGATTGCAGACAATGCACAAGATCTACAACAATTAGTAGACGCAGTTGTTGTACACAGTGAGCAGCTGGGGTTGGAATTAAATTGTAAGAAGACACAGGTTATGGTCGTCACTAGGAAGAACGTAGTACCACAATGTAATATACAAGTAAATGTGAATATTCTTCAACAAGTGAATCGGTACAATTATCTCGGAACAATCATAACATCTGATGGGAGATGCCTTGAAGAGATTAGAACAAGAATCGCCATGGCGAAAGTAGCCTTTAGCAAGATGAAAAACATTCTGACCAATAGAAAGATGTCAATTGAAATGAGAAAAAGAGTGTTGAGGGGATACATAGAGCCTGTTCTTTTGTATGGATGTGAAACTTGGACAATGTGCAGTCAAGCTGAAAAACATCTGATGGCTGCAGAAATGTGGTTTCTGAGGAAAATGCAAAGAATACCATGGACAGACAGAAAAACCAATGACCAAGTACTACAGGAGACAAATGAAAATCATAAATTGATTAGAGAAATTAGACGTAGACAGTCAAAATATTTTGGACATGTTATGAGAAGAAATGGATTGGAGAACTTATTGATAACTGGCAAGATCGAAGGGAACAGACCAAGAGGAAGACCGAGAAGAAAATACCTGGATGGCTTGGCCACATGGCATGGACGAGACAGGAACACTGAGCTGATCCACGACGCTGGTGATCGAGTGAAATGGCGAGTCATGACCGCCCACGCTTTCGGGCATGGCACATGATTGATTGATTGAGAGTTATATTATCATATGGCTTCCAGAAGACATTGTATGGGATGGACGTGTGAGGGATACAGCCAGTCTGTTTACAACTAGTATGTTACAGGACCAGTGAGAATTTACACCTGATGATATTTGCTGAGTGAGATGAAGCCTCTATGGGCTTGCCTCTAGTGCTGTGGTGTAAGCTCTTACAACCAAGAACTCAACTATTTTAATGTGTCATTGTAATGCACTGTTCAGTATTTGGTGTTGTAATAACAATTTTCCCATTCAAAATTTTGAAATACCTCCGTTATTAAAGATGAAAGTGTATATACATATATAATTCACAGCTATAACCTTGAAGGTCAACACTTCTTAGATGATTTTCTTTTCTTTTTTTTTCAGTGTAGTTTTAGTATTTTAATTATCTCCATCATTTTTCTAAACACAAGCTTCACCATTTTTACAACTGAAACATTTTTACAAGATTTTGAAGAATCAGATTTTACATTTAGTCGATTGTAAATATATTTGCATACAGTTGTAACAATTAGTATCAATTTGATCTGATTGTACCTTGTAATGTATTCATGTTCTTATATGAGGTGACTAGATGTGTTGTCCTTGCGTGCCACAAATGACTGTATCATTAAATAACACACCCCTGCCAGCGATGTTGTACTTGGTGATATGTGGGGCCAGTACGTACCACACCCCTGCCAGCGATGTTGTACTTGGTGATATGTGGGGCCAGTACGTACCACACCCCTGCCAGCGATGTACTTGGTGATATGTGGGGCCAGTACGTACCACACCCCTGCCAGCGATGTTGTACTTGGTGATATGTGGGGCCAGTACGTACCACACCCCTGCCAGCGATGTTGTACTTGGTGATATGTGGGGCCAGTACGTACCACACCCCTGCCAGCGATGTTGTACTTGGTGATATGTGGGGCCAGTACGTACCACACCCCTGCCAGCGATGTTGTACTTGGTGATATGTGGGGCCAGTACGTACCACACCCCTGCCAGCGATGTTGTACTTGGTGATATGTGGGGCCAGTACGTACCACACCCCTGCCAGCGATGTTGTACTTGGTGATATGTGGGGCCAGTACGTACCACACCCCTGCCAGCGATGTTGTACTTGGTGATATGTGGGGCCAGTACGTACCACACCCCTGCCAGTGATGTTGTACTTGGTGATATGTGGGGCCAGTACGTACCACACCCCTGATGGCGATGTTGTACTTGGTGATATGTGTGGGGCAGTACGTACCACACCCCTGCCAGCGATGTTGTACTTGGTGATATGTGGGGACAGTACGTACCACACCCCTGCCAGCGATGTTGTACTTGGTGATATGTGGGGGCAGTACGTACCACACCCCTGCCAGCGATGTTGTACTTGGTGATATGTGGGGACAGTACGTACCACACCCCTGCCAGCGATGTTGTACTTGGTGATATGTGGGGCCAGTACGTACCACACCCCTGCCAGCGATGTTGTACTTGGTGATATGTGGGGGCAGGACGTACCACACCCCTGCCAGCGATGTTGTACTTGGTGATATGTGGGGACAGTACGTACCACACCCCTGCCAGCGATGTTGTACTTGCGTGCCACAAATGACTGTATCATTAAATAACAAGGCCAGTACGTACCACACCCCTGCCAGCGATGTTGTACTTGCGTGCCACAAATGACTGTATCATTAAATAACAAGGCCAGTACGTACCACACCCCTGCCAGCGATGTTGTACTTGCGTGCCACAAATGACTGTATCATTAAATAACAAGGCCAGTACGTACCACACCCCTGCCAGCGATGTTGTACTTGCGTGCCACAAATGACTGTATCATTAAATAACAAGGCCAGTACGTACCACACCCCTGCCAGCGATGTTGTCTTTGCGTGCCACAAATGACTGTATCATTAAATAACAAGGCCAGTACGTACCACACCCCTGCCAGCGATGTTGTACTTGCGTGCCACAAATGACTGTATCATTAAATAACAAGGCCAGTACGTACCACACCCCTGCCAGCGATGTTGTACTTGCGTGCCACAAATGACTGTATCATTAAATAACAAGGCCAGTACGTACCACACCCCTGCCAGCGATGTTGTACTTGCGTGCCACAAATGACTGTATCATTAAATAACAAGGCCAGTACGTACCACACCCCTGCCAGCGATGTTGTCTTTGCGTGCCACAAATGACTGTATCATTAAATAACAAGGCCAGTACGTACCACACCCCTGCCAGCGATGTTGTACTTGCGTGCCACAAATGACTGTATCATTAAATAACAAGGCCAGTACGTACCAAACCCCTGCCAGCGATGTTGTACTTGGTGATATTTGGGACAGTACATACCACACCCCTGCCAGCGATGTTGTACTTGCGTGCCACAAATGACTGTATCATTAAATAACAAGGCCAGTACGTACCACACCCCTGCCAGCGATGTTGTACTTGCGTGCCACAAATGACTGTATCATTAAATAACAAGGCCAGTACGTACCACACCCCTGCCAGCGATGTTGTACTTGCGTGCCACAAATGACTGTATCATTAAATAACAAGGCCAGTACGTACCAAACCCCTGCCAGCGATGTTGTACTTGGTGATATTGGGGACAGTACGTACCACACCCCTGCCAGCGATGTTGTACTTGGTGATATGTGGGGACAGTACGTACCACACCCCTGCCAGCGATGTTGTACTTGGTGATATGTGGGGACAGTACGTACCACATCCCTGCCAGCGATGTTGTACTTGCGTGCCACAAATGACTGTATCATTAAATAACAAGGCCAGTATGTACCACACCCCTGCCAGCGATGTTGTACTTGGTGATATTGGGGCCAGTACGTACCACACCCCTGCCAGCGATGTTGTACTTGGTGATATTGGAGACAGTACATACCACACCCCTGCCAGCGATGTTGTACTTGGTGATATTGGGGCCAGTACATACCACACCCCTGCCAGCGATGTTGTACTTGCGTGCCACAAATGACTGTATCATTAAATAACAAGGCCAGTACGTACCACACCCCTGCCAGCGATGTTGTACTTGCGTGCCACAAATGACTGTATCATTAAATAACAAGGCCAGTACGTACCACACCCCTGCCAGCGATGTTGTACTTGCGTGCCACAAATGACTGTATCATTAAATAACAAGGCCAGTACGTACCACACCCCTGCCAGCGATGTTGTACTTGGTGATATTGGGGACAGCCGCTTCCCCAACTTTGTGTTGACTGTCTGAAATCTCTAAGGTTTTCATTGCTTCTGTCTATATATTCCTGGTCTTGTTTCTCTCAGAAGGGATTTTGGTTGTGTTGTGTCTAATGCTTGTCAGACTATGAAGTTTGTGGTACTTCTGACTTCAGCACAGTATACTTGGGACTGGGTTTGTCTTCCATCTTTAATTCCTTGACCAAGGTGCATGGATGCAGCTTTTTTTCCTGAACCACTACTTGCAGGACTACTTCCATCTTTGATTCCTTGACCAATCTGCATGGTCACAGCTTGTTTCCTGAACCACTACTTGCAGGACTACTTCCATCTTTGATTCCTTGACCAATCTGCATGGACACAGCTTATTTCCTGAACCATCACTTGCAGGACTACTTCCATCTTTGATTCCTTGACCAAGCTGCATGGACACAGCTTGTTTCCTGAACCATCACTTGCAGGACTACCAGGATCTTGGCCACTGTTGGTCTGTGGGCCCTGGTGGAAGCAATCAAGCTTGGAGTGCTACACAGCGTGGTTATCTGTTGCTGCGTCTGTGGGCCCTGGTGGAAGCAATCAAGCTTGGAGTGCTACACAATGTGGTTATCTGTTGCTGCGTCTGTGCTCCCAGTGTTACGCTTTGATGTTGGGCACACATAGTTCAGACAGGAGATAACTTACGTCAGACTTATAATTCTCAAGCACTTCACTTTGAGTATATTATAGACCATTTAAAAAGGCATGCATTTTTACTCAAAGTACCAATATTTATTTGAGGTTTCTTGTAATGGGAATCTAACTTAGAGTGGAAAATGGAAATTAACAGTGTAATTTATGATCCACATTTCTATTTGATGATTGGCAGGGGTCTGGCTGCTGTAATCTTTCATTCATGCTATTGGCAGGTCAGTCTGCTGTAATTATTCAGTGTTTTTCCCCAGCTGCCTATCTTGCTTTCAGCATTATTTTGTTTTATTGGTTTGTGAATAAATTATTCTACATTTATTAGTGCAGTCTCGATTTATTTCGATCAGTTTACTTCTACAATTTACTGTAATGTTCGATGTTTATTTTTGCCTGTGGCATCCAGTGTCACTTGCCTATGTTAAACAATTCTCCACTTTGAATTGTGATGTCTATAAACATTAATTGGTGATAATATGATAATAAAACCAACATTGATAGGGCTAGTACATAAGGCGGTTAGCACAGCTGGTCAACATATTTATATTAATGATTGCTAATCATTGAACAGGAAATGGCACTTATGCTCCAAGAGTTGTCTGCCATGTGGGTGGAGCCAAAGAGAGTTGCCTTTCCCTAACCTTGCCATGGATTCTCCAACTTTTTTCATTCATGTCCTATCTTGATCAGAAGAAACTTTTCACAATCTCATCAATCCTTTATAAATACATAGGAAGACAGGTTATAATAGTTATAATTGTAATGTACAAACAAGTGAGAGAAGCAAAAACACATGCACATATTTATTTGTATATGATCCCTACTTTAAGAAGTAATAACTTAGTCAGTGGAAAAACTCTCTTATATTTAAAAAAAAAAGCCAATGGATAAGGCCGCTCTCTCTTAAACTTCCAGTGTGCTGATGCCAAGGTAGTGGGTTCAACCCCTACACCAATCAGGTAAACGAAAATGTTGACTTCTTGTCCTTGGTTTGGAGGTATAAATTACAAGTACCTCAGAAGTTGGAGTGGGTTCACCTGATGGTGAGGGACACTGGTAATAGAGAAAGCTAATCCACACGTAACAATCAGTCCAGTGTACTAGAAGTAGCAGCACATGTATGGACAACGCTTGAGTTCAGAGCAAGCGAACACCCAAAAAAAAAAATTTTTTAAACGGGGTTATAAATTAATAAAACATTGCACTGGCCACAAAATGAGAAACATCATAGACACCTCTGCCTCTGCTGCATTTGAAGAGAGAACGAAAAAGGTGGATTGGACATCTTTTGAGAATATATCGCCTAATTAGCAACCACTTTATGCTCACAACCAAAGCCATGGTTACAGAGTAGTCAAATATATTCCCTGTTATTTAGTAACTTAGCATGTATGTACCAAACTATGTATGGAATAACAGAGGAATACCACTAGCACTACACGAGATAATGAGAAACCTTTTACAAATAAACAGGTTCAGTAAATGTGTTGACACAAGAGAATTTGATTGTATTAGAATGCAAGAGAAATTGATCATATTAGCATTACATGAAGATGGAATGTGCCAAATATTAATGTTTAAATTAAGCCAGTGTTAATAATACAAGCATGAAATAACTTTACAGGAGAACTCAAGTGATTGAAAGCAAACAAAAATGATAGAATTGTCATATGAAATCTATTATTTAGTATTTTCTTACACTTAAAATTGTCATTTTCAATATATTATTCAGCATAAACAAACCCAAGAATCGTCATATGAAATCTGTTTGTTTTTTTTAAACCCCAAATTGTCATTTTTAATATATTAGTATACAGAAACCCAGAATGTGACTTGTTGGATCAACTAGGGTAATATTTGTGGTTTTGATCTCATATGCTTTGCCACCCGATACTTGTTACAGACTTACATTTTTAGTTGATATTACTTTATTTATATGTATTGTTTTTTTGTTTTCATCTCTACAAGTTATGTTGGGGATTGAGTTTATGAATCGTGCACTTTATCTTCAGGATGTTGGAGGATAGGCCTGTTTGACGTTCTGCTCTAGTTGTTTAATAGCCTGTTTTGCCCCTTTCATTTCCATATTTTGCCTCACGTTTTTCCAGGTTAGATGATGAAAGGCACTGTTAAACTTATGCACTGCAAGATATAATGTGACCCCAAGGTAGAAGAGGAAAGACTAAACAAGACTGTAAGGTACCTCTACCTCCCAGGGTAGAAGAGGAAAGACTAAACAAGACTGTAAGGTACCTCTACCTCCCAGGGTAGAAGAGGAAAGACTAAACAAGACTGTAAGGTACCTCTACCTCCCAGGGTAGAAGAGGAAAGACTAAACAAGACTGTAAGGTACCTCTACCTCCCAGGGTAGAAGAGGAAAGACTAAACAAGACTGTAAGGTACCTCTACCTCCCAGGGTAGAAGAGGAAAGACTAAACAAGACTGTAAGGTACCTCTACCTCCCAGGGTAGAAGAGGAAAGACTAAACAAGACTGTAAGGTACCTCTACCTCCCAGGGTAGAAGAGGATAGACTAAACAAGACTGTAAGGTACCTCTACCTCCCAGGGTAGAAGAGGACAGACTAAACAAGACTGTAAGGTATCTCTACCTCCCAGGGTAGAAGAGGACAGACTAAACAAGACTGTAAGGTACCTCTACTTCCCAGGGTAGAAGAAGAAAGACTAAATAAGACTGTAGAGTACCTCTACATCCCAGGGTAGAAGATGAAAGACTAAACAAGACTGTAAAGTACCTCTACATCCCAGGGTAAAAGATGAAAGACTAAACAAGACTGTAAGGTACCTCTACACCCCAGGGTGGAAGAGGAAAGACCAAATGAGACGATGCGGTACCTCCAATTCCCAGCACAGAAGAGGAATAAAAATAATGAACCTAGACACCTGACTACCAATTCCATGCTGCTGCCATCTGTGGGGTGTCTTGTGATCTTGCTCCGACAGATGAAATCAATATAATTATCATTATTCCAAAATATGGAGCACTGGAAGTTGGCTTGATACTCCAGCATAGATGTATTACAAACAAGACAAATAGAAGGTGTGAATAATTATACAAAACTCCTTTGAGGCAGACACAGCAATAAATGCTCTCTCTTGTTTTTGACATTTTGAAAAGAAAGGAGGAAATGTACAGGTTTTATAACTTCAAATGATTATTTTTCAGCTGCATGTGTTTAACAGTGCTTTTGATTCAACCAAAGTCTAAGTTATTATGTCAAATAAGTTCCTTTACTTTGCAGGTTTCAAGATGTCTTGTTCTTTTGTTGTAATATTTAGTGTTTCCATTTCTGTATTGTTTATTTGTTGTATGAAAAAAACAGATGTTTCTTGCTGCTGCTGCATGCATTTGCAATGTATGTTGAACACGAGAATGATCGACATTTTTGATTACCTAAACTATACACTGTTCAAGGATGTAAGGTTACAAGTTCTTGACATACGGTTACGAAAAGTAAGTTGCATGTCCTTTTTTACAGGACATCACAGTCATTCCCAGCATTTTCCAACTGTTTTGGAATTTCTAAACAGGGTTTACGTTCCGTGGTTTGCCATTGTTTTCTGAATGGCCGTCACTCAGACCATTGTGAACATCAACACAAAGCAGTCTGCTTCCAGACCACGTGCGACCTAGTATGTCATATCTCTGAGCCACTGACGCTGGTTGACCTACTGTAGGACCTTGAATAAATATTCTTGTAGTTTGTCTTCTGTGGTGTCGTGGAAATGTCCCCCTGTACTGTACTATTATCCCTGTAAATGTCCTATCTCTTCTGTAACTTCTTGCTGTAAATGTCCTATCTCTTCTGTAACTTCTTGCTATGAGTGTCCTATCTAATGTGACTGTCGTCCTTGTGAATGACCTATCTCTGTGCTGTGAATGTCCCCTCTCTGTCAATATTCTCTCTGTCAATGCCCCTATGCCTCCTGAAAGTGTGGTGTGTCCTCTTGTAATTCCTGTCTTTTAATATTCTTGTTTGTGTCAGGAAATACAGTCCTTGACAATGAATATCCTGTCTTGTGAAGGTCTGGACTCAATTCTGTGAATGTCGTCATGGCTCTTGACTCTGTTAAATATGGCAGATAGGCTCTTGAGCAGTTAAGGCCTTTGGAGTGTTTCTGCTTCTAGCTATGGTTTGCTTATGCATTTTCCTCATGTTGACTGGTAACACATGGTTCCATCACACACATACTAAGTTGAGTGGAGCGACATTGTGAGCTATGGATTTCATGTGGAATGCTTTTACATCTGTCTATGGTGGTTTGCATTGTGAATGGCATGTTCAGCAAAATTATGAATGAGCTGGTTTTGCCTTATACAGTAATGTGTGTGAAACTGCTGGTTTTCTAGTGGCTGCCGCTTCCATCCATGTTGAACTGTAATTCTAATGGTGGACTGTTGTGTTGGCATTCTGGCAGCAGCCTTATGCTTGTATGCCTGTGCTTGCAGTTGGTTTGTCAGGACTGCTGTCTGTTCCACTTTTCACATGGGACAGTGAACAGCATTTTGTGTGATATTCACAGGAACAGAGCATTATGAGGTGACCCTTTGCCGTGAAGTTGGAACCACAACTAATGGCTAACATCTGTGTGAATGTCGTCATGTACTCTGGTGATCCAGTCCTCCCATTATTTCCTCTTTATTATTTTTTTTTAGTGTGTGCTCGCCCGCTTTGAATCAAGCGTAGTCCATATACCACTACTTCTAGTAGTGCTGGACTTAATTTTTCGTGTGGATTAACTTTTCCTATTAACAGTGTCCCTCGCCATCAGGCGAACCCACTCCAACTTCTGAGGTACTTGTAATTTATGTCCCCAAGTCAAAGACGACAGGTCAACATTTTAGTCCAATTGTCCGGTGTTGGGGTTCAACCCCTTACCTCAGCAATAGCGCACTGGATGTTTAAGAACACACGGTCTTATCCATTCGGCCATGCTGACCTAGAATTAATAAATTAATCTGCATTGTGTAAATTGTGTATGAGAAATATTGATACCTAGAATTTGTGTGATGTGCCATAATTGTGAATTAGTCACGAAGTGTATTTTACATTATTTGTGTGCTGTCAATGAGTTCCTGGCAAAGAGGAGGGACGTTGTCAATGTCCCTTTTGACACAGTCACATGCTGCAATGTTCCTTTGGAGACACAGTCACATGCTGCAATGTTCCTTTTGACATACAGTCACGTGCTGCAATGCTGCTGACTGCAATATTTCAACCCAACAAAGGTTCACACCAAGTTTTTGTTACACCCCAGTCTATATTCTCATGTATTTACTAATATTTGTTGACGCTTTGTTAATATTTCATGAAACTTTGCACTCTGTAACTTAAAGTTTTTACTTTCTTTCAGTCCCAGAAGGTTTTTCACACAAAAACTTCATTTTTTAAAATGTATCTCCTCTCATCTCACGTTGTTCTTCTTGCCACGTGCGATGTCAGGGTGAAGCATAAACAGCGGGAGGGTGCCCGTTTATGTGCTTCGTATATCGAGATTCCCGTGGATTCTGTTAATATTCATTATTCATGTACAATCCTACCACACAGTATTCCCACAGACCAGGTTTGGAGACAAATACAGAGGGAACAGTTGTCACTGAGACGGGCAGACAAGCTGCTTCAGCAGGGGGTCAAGCATCTGTCCCGCACTGTGATGTGTACAGAGCATTTGGTGCTAGTCTCATGTGTGTACAGATCAGCTGTCCCAGCGTGTGAAGTGTACAGGGCATGTAGTGCCAGCCTTATGTGTGTACAGATCAGCTGGCACTGGACAGGGGAAGTGTACGGGGTAGACAGTGCCAGCCCCATGTGTGTACAGATCAGCTGGCACTGGACGAGTGAAGTGGTCAGTGCCACACCGGCTGCCTTTACTTCCTGAAACATTTCCTGGCGCTCATAGTAGGCCGGGTAAATTTGCCAAGCCGGGTTAGTGTGTCAGATATCTCCACCTCACAGGAGGTTTGATCACATGACCAACAGCCCAACCTATGTTTGCCAGCCACTTCTGGCCACATGTCCCTGTACTTCAGTATGCTCTGACCAAATGTGGACCGTAAGGAGACACATGGTGCAGTGTTTGGGACTCAATGCAGGAGCTAATCACACATTCTTCAGCGACTGAAAAGGTTCAAAATTAAAATGATTAATTGTCCACGATTTGCTGTGATTTAGTTGGCATTCTCTTGCCACAGAAGTGAATCCTGTGTTACATTGTGTCTGTATCACTTATATATATAACTATATTATCATGCTTTCTCAATAAAGGTAAACACATATCATCTGTGTTCTCTTTGTTCGAATCTGTCATATATGAAACCTTTCTTTGAATCTGTCATATACGAGACTTTTCTTTGAATCTGTCATATACGAGACTTTTCTTTGAATCTGTCATATACGAGACTTTTCTTTGAATCTGTCATATACGAGACTTTTCTTTGAATCTGTCATATATGAGACCTTTCTTTGAATCTGTCATATATGAGACCTTTCTTTGAATCTGCATATATGAAACCTTTCTTTGAATCTGTCATATACGAGACTTTTCTTTGAATCTGTCATATACGAGACTTTTCTTTGAATCTGTCATATACGAGACCTTTCTTTGAATCTGTCATATACGAGACCTTTCTTTGAATCTGTCATATACGAGACTTTTCTTTGAATCTGTCATATATGAGACCTTTCTTTGAATCTGTCATATATGAGACCTTTCTTTGAATCTGTCATATATGAGACCTTTCTTTGAATCTGTCATATATGAGACCATTCATTGTTTACCATTTGTATTGTTTATAGTTATCCCTCAACCGACACAACATCATGCAGTGACTTTAGTGGCATCTTGACAAATAAAAAGCACAACTCTGTCCTCATAACTGCTCATATGTTATTTAGTAGGTTATGGACAGCTTGAGTCGAATGCCCTCTCCACAGTCGTTTTCCTCTTCTGATTATTATTTCAGACTAGCTTTGGCCATCGATCAAGTGCCATCTCCACAATGAAGGTTGGTTGCAGTGGATCTTCATCTATCTCACCTTGTTTGTAGATTCTGTCTGACTTGTTTATCTGTCTCTTCATGTTGTCTTCCCACTTGTATCTTTCTCTGCCTCTTGCTCGCTTGCCAGTAAACGTGACGAAATATTTCACTTCTTTTTTTATTTCTTTTATCAACTCTATTTTCATGCCCAGTGGCCATCAACCATCCCATTTCATTTCAATCTCATGTCATATCAACGCATCACAGTCTCATCTTAATCATGTCATATCAACACATCACAGTTATATCTTAATCATGTCTTATCATCTAATCACACTGACTCATCTTGGTCACATCATATCAATTCATTACGCAGTCTCATCTTAATCATGTCATAACTCATCACACAGTATCATCTTAGTCATGTCATCTCAACTCATCCAACTTCTCATCTCCCCAACCTGTTATCTCAACCATCTCTTGTCATATCAACTGCCCAGAATTTTGCAAAATAAACAGGACTATTGAACACCTTAAACGTCCTCGGTTGTTGGAAGTCGGACAGAGCAGGCCAAAATGGCGTTCCCTGGCAATATTGTAGAATGAGAAAACATTCCACAAAATGAATACTGATAGCACACGAGGTTCTGGTTTACAATCAGCTAGAATGGAACAATATCAACCAGTGGCTAGAGCTTTCTACATGAGAACATCGAGATACAAGGTGAGAGGATGACATGGAAAAAGATGGAATAAAAGACACTGAAGAAACCAAATATGACAGCACAAGCTAAACACAGAATAACATCTGCCTCCTCTCTATGACGCTTCACGACATAAGCAGTAGGTCAGAAGAATGGAGAAGTGAATGTCGTATACTGGCACTTGGATCCTAGCCAGTGTTGTGGAGTCTGGTCACTATATTAAAATCTCAGATGATAGAGACGGTTGCCGGGTCGTAATCGCCCATGTTTACTCCACACCAGGTACCCAATAAAGAAGAAGATATGCATATGTCAATGTTCCAATCTATATCTATAAAACGCTATGTATGTATGTATGTGGGTCCGTTCTTTATGCGTTCGCGAACGATCCATCCGATTGAGATGAAATTTTCTACATGTTTTCTTTTCATTCCCGTGCAACCAACTGTCATAGTTTTTTAGTGTACATTCAGCTATTTACTTACTAAAATTTAATATTTAAATTACATGACTTAACACAAGAAAAAATATATAAAGGGACATAACTTTTAGCAGCATTGCTATATCTTAGGTTAAGTCCCCTTGGTAATAGATAGATAGTTAGATCGATACATCTGACCCGATAGATAGAGAGGGTGGGAGAGACGGGCAGGCAGATAGATAGATAGACAGACAGCCGGGTCGTCAGACAGTCGGGAACGGGAACTTATATGACTACTTATATGAATTAAATGAGATGCTCCCCACCAGGAGCTGGGCGAAGCCGGGCCGGGGCAGACAGACAGATAGATAGATAGATAGATCCCCGCCAGGGCCTGGGCGAAGTCGGGCCGGATCAGCTAGTATTTTAATAATTTCTTCCATGGTCAGTTTGTCAAATGTGTTTGTCTCATCATCATCAAGTGCCCAGCCAGCTGGCATAGGCGTTCATGGCTCTCCACAGATCTCGGTCTTTGGTGTTCTGGATCAACTCTGCTGATGGTATTCCTCCATGCCACCGTCTCAATCCATCCAACATCATTTCTCCTGGTCTACTTCTGCCTCTATTCCCCTCGATCTTTCCAGTTGTCACGATGTTCTCCAATTCCTCTCTCCTCATCACTTAACCGAAGAAAGATGTTTGTCTCTTTCTTATTGTTGTATATAATGTTCTAGTTTCATTAGCCTGTTACAGACAATCGTTGTTAGTCTCTCTCTCTCTCTCTCTCTCTCTCTCTCTCTCTCTCTCTCTCTCTCTCTCTCTCTCTCTCTCTCTCTCTCTCTCTCTCTCTCTCAGAAAATCGTACAAAGGTTGTAGAAATAAGAATACAGACCAAAATAAGTAACATTCGTGAACATAAATACGCACGTTCCCCCGACTCCCAAGATGTTGCGAATGAAAGGCAGACAATGAAGAAATAAAATGAGACAAAGCAAATATTTCAGCCACTATAAGAGGCTTGTCACTCTTAAATAGCCATATTGGAGTGAAATGTCGAAGGCAGGCGAGCAAGAGGCAGACCGTGATACGAGCGCATAGATAACGTCAAAATATAGACGAAGATTGATTAGTATAGTCCCTTATAGTTAGTATACCACTAGGGTGAGAGACGGAAAGTGTTGGAGATCGATTACAACCATCTCATCGTGGAGACGGCACTTAATCTGATGATTGAGTGAGAAACAATGTAAAACAAAACAATTCGCATCGGATGAGGATGTTCAATCAAAGAAAAACAGGATGGTGTCACGGAGTGTTTCGGGTTCACCTTGGGTAGTGAGAGTGAACCACACCCGAGGTGTCTCTAGCACTCCCGTGTATTCTAGCCCCAGGGGTTGGACGAGCAGATACACTTTTTTACTCTGTGGTTGATCTCAGGTTATTTAATTACGTCTACACACCCCTCCAGATTCTAGACCCCCACTAACTACCTACACCTGTTGAACAATGAACACTTAGGCATCGTCCGAGACCACACTCAATCATTCTACAAAGAGCAAGTCAACTTACATAAAGTTTATTCTACCCTTGAGAATATAGAACGGAAATGAACATCCTGATAGAAGAATCTATTTACACAAATAGAAGATAGAGTAGAGAAAGACTTAGAGATGTAGGTGTCTTCATCGAGTTGAGAAGTAGAGTGGATGCAGATGTCCCGTCCAGTCGGTCCGCCACTCACCCGGCTTCCTTCCAGTGAGATGACTAGAACCTTGGAGACCACTCCGTCTCCCGAACGTGGAACCGCAACAATAGAGTCACTGCTGGACCACACTTCACTGGACCAACTGCATCTATAACACTCCCACGGAGTCACTGGTAATACAGTTCTCGAACACTACCGAGTTGGAGACAATCTTCCTGGACTTGGCTCCAAGTATTGGTTACTTCGATGAACTTAAACAATCACGGACCAATCGAATGGTCTGTCACTCCTAGCACAGTCCCACTGCAGAACCGATATGGCATTGACCAATTCAATGGTCTCTTACAGTCACACTTTGTAGGATCAGATATGGCTACTGAAATGTTACTGAGTCCTTCTAGAACACAGTTGATAATCTGGATACGGTAACAGTACATGAATAGAATCAGACATCTATTTTATGGAAACAATTCAGGTTGGACTATAATCCCTAGTCCCTTCCACCGGGTTACACTTGACACACGTCCATACTGGTGTAGTTCTTCTCAAGACCTGCCACTCGAGCTGTCCAAAGAACCATTCAAGTGTCTGAAGATTAGTTACTTCTGCGTTTAGGCAGAACCCCCGTCAAACCAGACGGACCGGTGTTCCCTGTCGAGCATGATTACTCAACATGCTGAAATGTTCCTGGCAAAAACAGAGTATCTTCTATTTTAAACGATCACACACCATCACTTCCCACACGTGCACCTTCAGGGCAGTTGTATGTCTTGAAGCAAACTTCACGCATGGTGAATCACATTGGGTACCTGGTGTGATGGAGTCTGGCGTGATAAGTAAAGAACTGGACCCTTCGCTCTGTCACACGAAGTGGTTTCCTGCCAACAACAATTATAGTTGACTGGTTCCTCAACAGGCAAACTCCTGAAAAGGAAGAGCGACCGGTGAGAGTATACTGGCCCAAACATTAGTCCACATGCATCCTATCAATAACTACTCAACTCTCAGTCATGCTAGTTAGTTATTCATATAACCAAAGCATTATCTCTATATGGAGAGTAGTAAAGCATGGGTTCACAAATGTCACCTGGCCTCACAGAACAGCCCGTCAAACAGAGCTAGACATCAGAATGACGAGTCTGATCATTGGTCTCACCTATCCCTAATCATCTACCAGTCGTCGCTAACGTCAGTAATGATACAAGGCTGTTATTGTTCTAATTTAATCGAACTAAACAAATAGGTAAAGAGTCCCTAGACTCGTTCCTAACATCATCAATTTACATTAAGAAACATAAACTTGATCAATATACCATCCCTCGGGATATAGGAATAGTACATGATCACATCCAATATGTACACAAGCCTGTTTGCTGGTGGGACCACCTGCCCACGCCACAGCAAACTCTTCTTATCAGACTCTGCCTTAGAGTCAAGAAGCCTTCTTGAGAATACATGTTCCCCCCCCCCCCCTGTTCCAAGGGTACTGTTCCAAGTCTGTCCTCCCAAGTGGTTTAGCCTTGGCCTGGACTGAACTTCATCGTTGGTTTGGTCTACCAACACATACTTTCATAACTTGCTTTCCCATCCCCCATATTCTATATTTCCCCAGTCTCATACAGCCTCCTGCATCCTTCCATACTTCCAGCACCTTAGCCTTCACTCGCACTAGCGCCAGTATGAAAGAAACAGGATAGCTTAGACAAGATTTCAGAACGCATATTTATATCGCGACGGCACGCAGTGTTATCACTCGTCGAACTATTCGGCGTTCGGAATTCCCCCAGGAAGTATCACACGCCATGACCTAATATATATACACAATGTCACATCATATATATATATAGATATAGCACCAAAGCCACTTACCTTTCCACAGAAATCCGCTGTTCCACTCAATGAATTCACTATTAAGTTATTACACATAGTTACATCATTCCTGGTGGCACAGAACTAAGTTCTTCCTTTACTTAGTAACTAAGCACAATTTTGTCTGAATCTCCACCTACCAACTTACCTGGTTTTCGAACCGTTCTTCTGGCTTCAGCAACTGACTGACATAATCTAAGTTTCCATCCGGCACAAGTAACTAGGTTTTATTCTAACACAGCAACCTAATAGATGCAACGATTGGCAATATATGGTACATATATTTGGAACCCAAATCGCCCACATCCCATTACGGCGTTCCTAACAGCTGATTCGCGAGCACACGGTAAACAAACCCACGATTAATTGTCACCTGCGTTATCGATCGGTTTGCTAATTAGTATGCAAGGACATCCGCATAGGTAATGAGGTTAGAACAATGGCGTGTGGAACACACGTACAAAGTTAAATGATTTAACCAAATATCTACCTGGATGGTGAAACCAGCTCTCCAGTCAGCTTCCGAACTGTTCAAGGGCTTCTCAGCTTCCTTTTCATCACAGTCAGCCGAATCATGGTTGAGGTGAGACGCCACACCAAAAATGGCTCACATTCAGGCCAGCGTCTGTTCTCTTCGAACAAAAGTAAGTGAATGGCTGGTTTAGCCAATTTCCCGCTTCGTGCCAACTCAATGCGCACAAGAAGCGAGTGCTTCTTGAGAAAAGATACTTTCTCGGGAAAACGTCATTCCCCGCCTAGAGTTTCTAGATCTCTCTGAACGGGAAGTTAGAGCGATACCCAGCATCACGGGTTACTCGAATTCCGGTGTTCCGAGACGATTCTAGATAATAAGTCCTCCATCGGCTTCCCTCAGTCTATTTTTAGCTGGGAAAGTCCCCGATGACGCGCCAAAATAGTGCGGGAACTTGACGACCCAAGACAGATAAACGCGTTTCGTCACATAGGCCCCCACTTTAAGAGGATCGACCCCGTCGTTCCACTTCTACGCAGAAGCTGTCTATGTCGTTCGTTCTTCCTTCTAAGAGACCGGATGGCGGGTGAGGAAGTCTAACCCGTCAATATTGTATAGAATACTTTTACCACATTCGGTGGGGTGACAAGCTATTCAGTATCACGGGTGATCAACGCCTACTCCGCTACTGCGATCGGGCATCTCGCAGTATCTTGCGGACCAGAGCTCCCGTCTCGACCTGATTTAACGATCGTTCCTGCCAGAGTTTACTGGACTTCTGCAACTCCAGCTTCCCCTCTCGAGGACCCAGCTGGACTGCAGTCGGTCGGATTGAGGGACCAAGGGTCTGTGTCCGTTCCGACACAACCCACCTC
This sequence comes from Cepaea hortensis, assembly GCA_963921405.1. Lineage (NCBI taxonomy): Eukaryota > Metazoa > Mollusca > Gastropoda > Stylommatophora > Helicidae > Cepaea > Cepaea hortensis. The sequence goes on along the minus strand of OY992876.1, from coordinate 4,451,773 downwards.
TTCCTACCACGGTTCTCAGTGTAGCTAGCACTGCGGGTGTTCCTTTGGCCGGTCATGTTCCCCCGAGCACCGGGCTGAACCGAAGAAGGTACCTGCACATACATATAGGACTTCCTATGGTGTGACAGGCTTTCCGCTACCTGACCTGAACCCCGAACCGTTATTTCAGCGAATCTCTGCGCCCTTGGGCTGGTGGACTTATCATCGGGCTTCCCCTCATAGCGCATGAGGAGACTGGAATGGAAAGTAGTAGACTTTCCCAGGATCACCACTCCATAGTGCTTGTGGAGCCCCACTTTATCCACTAGGAATGGGCCCTGCCACCCGATTTCGAATTCGTTCCCCTCGATTGGGAGGAGTACTAGAACTCGGTCTCCAACCTCTAAGGATATCTTCGTCTTCGTCCGTTTCTCAGGTGTGCATTTACGGCACTCCGGACAAGACCTAATATACCTGCGCACGTCGCCTGTCATTCCCGGCCACCAATAGTACCGGGATAGACATTTACTGGTTGTCCCTACAGTCAGATGTCCGGTTGGGGACCTGACATGTACCGTTCGCAGCAGATTAGCTCTGAAGCTCTCAGGAACCAACTTACGTTCCCTCTGCCTTTTCTCTGTTCCAGTCTGAATTAACGGTGACTGGTTATCAGAGTTGAACTTACCCTGAGTTAACGGGTTTTCATTGTTGGGCAACCATTCCGAACAAGGACACTCTGTCGCATCCTTGCACCGAGCATTACTCATTCTATCCGGGTGAGGATTTCGGAGACTTACCTTTTCGAGACCCTCTTCCTCTGTATCTCTGACCTGCCTAGACTTATGGATGCTAGGGTGTTCTGGTTCGCCCAGAAACACGTACTTCCGGCCTAGAATTAGGGGATAGAGAGGATCCGGTACAACTGCCGCCTGAATGCGTCCAGTAACGTACTTGCTCCGAATCTCCACATTGGCAATCGGGCAACGTAACGCCACAGCACTCCTACTGGCTGGCTGTATCTCCGTCATCTCCCCGGTGAGTTGCTCAGGGCCTGTCAGGTGGGATGCAATTACAGCTGAAAATTGCAATCCCGTGTCGTAGAGGCACAACACCTGTCGCCCATTCACTTCTACTCTCTCAACCCCTGGAGGTCGTCTAGTTTCTCCATTCCCATCAACCGACTTCACTTTCCTGCAAGATCTATCCCTAACCTCTGCAAGACAAGCAAAGTGAAAGTCCTTGGGCTTATTCATACACTCACTCGTATTGTGAGTGCTGGACTTGCAGAATTTGCACCATCGTTCACTCCACTTCCTCTTTGGAGAACTAGGTGGGCTATTCTTACCTTGGTTGACGTTAGAGATCTTCTCTAAAGAGCCTACCTGTTTCTTTGGTTCCTCAGAACCTGTGGTCTTCTTTGACTTCTTCTTTGACTTACCTTGATCCGGATCTTTCGATCTCGGATCTGTTGGACTGGTGTCCCCAGTCTCGCCATAGACTTCAACGTATCTTTCGGCTAACTTGGTGACTATATCCAATCTCTCAGCCCCATTCTCACCTAAGAAGTTTCGCACGGGTTTAGACATTTGCATTCGCATCTGATCTACAACCATCAACTCACGCAAACTTTCATACTCCTCATTAAATCCGGCCAAGGCCATCCATTTAAGAAGGTATGAGTTCAATCTCACACTGTATGCTGAAAACAGTTCACCAGGTTCTCGCTTCGCCGTTCGAAACTTCCTTCGGTATGAGTGCGCAGTGATCTCGAATCTCTTCAAGAGAGCCGCTTTCAATGCCGGGTAATCATTCTGTAAACCCGGTGGCAAGCGTGCATACACTTCATAACCTTCGGCACGGAGTCCCTGGGAGAGTTTCAAACACCATTTCTGTTTGTCTAGACCCATTGCAATAGACATGGCTTCATACTTCTCTAAGTATTGGTCTATCCGTTCCTTCTCGGGTTCGAACGGCTGTAAAGGCCATTTCATAGCCTGGTAGTCACGTCTACTGGTTGACTCTGAGCCAGGAGGTACACCTCCTCCCATAGCTCCATCAGTTACACCTGTAGCAGGCACCTGTGCCTCAAGTAGCTTCATTCGATACTCATGGTCACGTTTTTCTTTCTCGGCTTCCAACTCAAGCCGTTTCATTTCAGTATCAGCCGCTATCCTCTTTTCCTCAAGAGCCACTTTACTGGCTTCCAGTTCTCTTTCTGCTCTCCTCCTCTCTCTTTCCTCTTGGCGAAAATTTCTTTCCACCTCTTGGACATAGGTTTTCAAAGCATCTCCTTCAAGACCAGACTTACGTCCAGTTTCCTGAACTTTGTCCAAGTCTATCTCTTGGGTAGACATGTTGACTATGATAGGTGGGTACTCAAGTATGTGTGGGTGAAGCAATACAATGAATCAATAATCACTAGTACTAACTAATCACCACAACACAAATGTCCGTCAGACAGTTAGGAGATAGGTAGAAGTAGTAGAATCTTATGTAGACTGTAGTAGAGGATAAAGACAAAGTCCCTATCCCTATGTGAGAGGTCTACAACACACAAAGATCTTGGAATCATCCCGGACGGGCCCCCACTCTGTCACGGAGTGTTTCGGGTTCACCTTGGGTAGTGAGAGTGAACCACACCCGAGGTGTCTCTAGCACTCCCGTGTATTCTAGCCCCAGGGGTTGGACGAGCAGATACACTTTTTTACTCTGTGGTTGATCTCAGGTTATTTAATTACGTCTACACACCCCTCCAGATTCTAGACCCCCACTAACTACCTACACCTGTTGAACAATGAACACTTAGGCATCGTCCGAGACCACACTCAATCATTCTACAAAGAGCAAGTCAACTTACATAAAGTTTATTCTACCCTTGAGAATATAGAACGGAAATGAACATCCTGATAGAAGAATCTATTTACACAAATAGAAGATAGAGTAGAGAAAGACTTAGAGATGTAGGTGTCTTCATCGAGTTGAGAAGTAGAGTGGATGCAGATGTCCCGTCCAGTCGGTCCGCCACTCACCCGGCTTCCTTCCAGTGAGATGACTAGAACCTTGGAGACCACTCCGTCTCCCGAACGTGGAACCGCAACAATAGAGTCACTGCTGGACCACACTTCACTGGACCAACTGCATCTATAACACTCCCACGGAGTCACTGGTAATACAGTTCTCGAACACTACCGAGTTGGAGACAATCTTCCTGGACTTGGCTCCAAGTATTGGTTACTTCGATGAACTTAAACAATCACGGACCAATCGAATGGTCTGTCACTCCTAGCACAGTCCCACTGCAGAACCGATATGGCATTGACCAATTCAATGGTCTCTTACAGTCACACTTTGTAGGATCAGATATGGCTACTGAAATGTTACTGAGTCCTTCTAGAACACAGTTGATAATCTGGATACGGTAACAGTACATGAATAGAATCAGACATCTATTTTATGGAAACAATTCAGGTTGGACTATAATCCCTAGTCCCTTCCACCGGGTTACACTTGACACACGTCCATACTGGTGTAGTTCTTCTCAAGACCTGCCACTCGAGCTGTCCAAAGAACCATTCAAGTGTCTGAAGATTAGTTACTTCTGCGTTTAGGCAGAACCCCCGTCAAACCAGACGGACCGGTGTTCCCTGTCGAGCATGATTACTCAACATGCTGAAATGTTCCTGGCAAAAACAGAGTATCTTCTATTTTAAACGATCACACACCATCACTTCCCACACGTGCACCTTCAGGGCAGTTGTATGTCTTGAAGCAAACTTCACGCATGGTGAATCACATTGGGTACCTGGTGTGATGGAGTCTGGCGTGATAAGTAAAGAACTGGACCCTTCGCTCTGTCACACGAAGTGGTTTTCTGCCAACAACAATTATAGTTGACTGGTTCCTCAACAGGCAAACTCCTGAAAAGGAAGAGCGACCGGTGAGAGTATACTGGCCCAAACATTAGTCCACATGCATCCTACCAATAACTACTCAACTCTCAGTCATGCTAGTTAGTTATTCATATAACCAAAGCATTATCTCTATATGGAGAGTAGTAAAGCATGGGTTCACAAATGTCACCTGGCCTCACAGAACAGCCCGTCAAACAGAGCTAGACATCAGAATGACGAGTCTGATCATTGGTCTCACCTATCCCTAATCATCTACCAGTCGTCGCTAACGTCAGTAATGATACAAGGCTGTTATTGTTCTAATTTAATCGAACTAAACAAATAGGTAAAGAGTCCCTAGACTCGTTCCTAACATCATCAATTTACATTAAGAAACATAAACTTGATCAATATACCATCCCTCGGGATATAGGAATAGTACATGATCACATCCAATATGTACACAAGCCTGTTTGCTGGTGGGACCACCTGCCCACGCCACAGCAAACTCTTCTTATCAGACTCTGCCTTAGAGTCAAGAAGCCTTCTTGAGAATACATGTTCCCCCCCCCCCCTGTTCCAAGGGTACTGTTCCAAGTCTGTCCTCCCAAGTGGTTTAGCCTTGGCCTGGACTGAACTTCATCGTTGGTTTGGTCTACCAACACATACTTTCATAACTTGCTTTCCCATCCCCCATATTCTATATTTCCCCAGTCTCATACAGCCTCCTGCATCCTTCCATACTTCCAGCACCTTAGCCTTCACTCGCACTAGCGCCAGTATGAAAGAAACAGGATAGCTTAGACAAGATTTCAGAACGCATATTTATATCGCGACGGCACGCAGTGTTATCACTCGTCGAACTATTCGGCGTTCGGAATTCCCCCAGGAAGTATCACATGCCATGACCTAATATATATACACAATGTCACATCATATATATATAGATATAGCACCAAAGCCACTTACCTTTCCACAGAAATCCGCTGTTCCACTCAATGAATTCACTGTTAAGTTATTACACATAGTTACATCATTCCTGGTGGCACAGAACTAAGTTCTTCCTTTACTTAGTAACTAAGCACAATTTTGTCTGAATCTCCACCTACCAACTTACCTGGTTTTCGAACCGTTCTTCTGGCTTCAGCAACTGACTGACATAATCTAAGTTTCCATCCGGCACAAGTAACTAGGTTTTATTCTAACACAGCAACCTAATAGATGCAACGATTGGCAATATATGGTACATATATTTGGAACCCAAATCGCCCACATCCCATTACGGCGTTCCTAACAGCTGATTCGCGAGCACACGGTAAACAAACCCACGATTAATTGTCACCTGCGTTATCGATCGGTTTGCTAATTAGTATGCAAGGACATCCGCATAGGTAATGAGGTTAGAACAATGGCGTGTGGAACACACGTACAAAGTTAAATGATTTAACCAAATATCTACCTGGATGGTGAAACCAGCTCTCCAGTCAGCTTCCGAACTGTTCAAGGGCTTCTCAGCTTCCTTTTCATCACAGTCAGCCGAATCATGGTTGAGGTGAGACGCCACACCAAAAATGGCTCACATTCAGGCCAGCGTCTGTTCTCTTCGAACAAAAGTAAGTGAATGGCTGGTTTAGCCAATTTCCCGCTTCGTGCCAACTCAATGCGCACAAGAAGCGAGTGCTTCTTGAGAAAAGATACTTTCTCGGGAAAACGTCATTCCCCGCCTAGAGTTTCTAGATCTCTCTGCACGGGAAGTTAGAGCGATACCCAGCATCACGGGTTACTCGAATTCCGGTGTTCCGAGACGATTCTAGATAATAAGTCCTCCATCGGCTTCCCTCAGTCTATTTTTAGCTGGGAAAGTCCCCGATGACGCGCCAAAATAGTGCGGGAACTTGACGACCCAAGACAGATAAACGCGTTTCGTCACAGATGGAAACATTGTGATTCAGTCAAGGTTCCCACGCTGCACACCAGCGGTTAACAGAATGGGCGGTATGACCTCTCTGTGTGTAATACACTCTAGAGCAGTGGTTCTCAACCGGTGGGGAATTTTAGGGTTTCCATGGGGGGGGGGGGGGGGGGGATGACGACCATTTCAAGATCGCGTTAATACAAGAACCGATTACTTGATATTGTTTTTCCCTTCATACTTTACAGTTATGTACGTCTCATCCTTCTAAAATTCATTTTATAAAGTAAGTAGACCCACAAATCGTGTTTTATGTGGATGTCTAGACTTGTTTTAGTATATGCTATTAAATTTACCTTCCATTTTTACGTATACTGTGTAGGGGTGGGGGGATTTTTAGATAGGAATTATGAACGGGGGGAATGACGTTCTGAAAATACGGTGAAGGGGGGCATGGGCCAATTTTTTTATAGGAAGGGGGGGGGGGGTATGACGTTCTGAAAATATGGTGAAGGGGGGCACGGGCCAAAAAAGGTTGAGAAACACTGCTCTAGAGAAACAGCACGATTTATTACTGTACAGTAGACTTAATGCCAAGACAGGAACCAAGGTTATATAGTGTCAGAGCGCTCACCTACAAATACAGTTATTATGGGTTCTTTTCCTAGCAAGTGAAGCGTGGGATTCCGTCCGACTAACGCGATTCCTGGGTCTACCCGGCGTCATAAATTGGGCACAAATTTATGAGAAACTAGGATAGGAGTTTCAGATCCAGCATAGGAGCTGCGAGTTTATTTTTATTTAGCTGCATTAGCTAGCTTTGAGCTCAAGCGTAGTCTAAACACGTGCTACTACTTCTAGTGACTGAACTGCTGTTTGCGCGTGGTTTAGTTTTCCCTATTACAAATGTCCCTCACCCTCAGGCAAACCTACTCCGACTTCTGAGGTTCTAATATCTAAGGTTAAGATACCCCCTAGAACGGTGGTTCTCAACCGTGGGGAACCCCCCCCCCCCCCCCCCGGGGGAAATTTTAGGGTGTTGCTACAAGAACCAATTACTTGATATTGTTTTTCCCTTTATACTGTACGGTTCTGTACGTCTCACGCTTCTAAAATTCAATTTATAAAGTAAGTAGACCCATAAATCATGTTTTATGTGGACGTCTAGACTTGTTTTAGTATGTGCTGTTAAATTTAGCTTCCATTATTACGTATACTGTGTAGGTGCGAGGGAGGGATTTTTTAGGTAGGAAATACGAAAGGGGGGGGGATGACGTTCTGAAAATATGATGAAGGGGGGTACGGGCCAAATTTTTAGGTAGGAAATACGAAAGGGGGGGGGGGAATGACGTTCTGAAAATATGGTAAAGGGGGGCACGGGCCAAAAAAGGTTGAGAACCACAGCCCTAGAAGATACCATCCTCGGGCTGCCATGAGTTAGGACTTCTCATGTGCCAAACACGGCATAGTGAGGCTAGGGTAGTCATTTTCTTTGGCCCGCTGTCTTTATTTCGTAGACAACTGCCAGACAATTCGTCAATGGTATGGGCGTCGGTTGTCCAGAAAGCAGTAGCAAACGTCTTCTTCTTATAGTTGATACCGTGTGGCCTTGGTGATCATGTCTGTCCACATACTTGTCTCGTGTGCTGCCAATCTTCTTATAGTTGATACCGTGTGGCCTTGGTGATCATGTCTGTCCACATACTTGTCTCGTGTGCTGCCAATCTTCTTATAGTTGATACCGTGTGGCCTTGGTGATCATGTCTGTCCACATACTTGTCTCGTGTGCTGCCAATCTTCTTATAGTTGATACCGTGTGGCCTTGGTGATCATGTCTGTCCACATACTTGTCTCGTGTGCTGCCAATCTTCTTATAGTTGATACCGTGTGGCCTTGGTGATCATGTCTGTCCACATACTTGTCTCGTGTGCTGCCAATCTTCTTATAGTTGATACCGTGTGGCCTTGGTGATCATGTCTGTCCACATAGTTGTCTCGTGTGCTGCCAATCTTCTTATAGTTCATACCGTGTGGCCTTGGTGATCATGTCTGTCCACATACTTGTCTCGTGTGCTGCCAATCTTCTTATAGTTGATACCGTGTGGCCTTGGTGATCATGTCTGTCCACATACTTGTCTCGTGTGCTGCCAATCTTCTTATAGTTGATACCGTGTGGCCTTGGTGATCATGTCTGTCCACATACTTGTCTCGTGTGCTGCCAATCTTCTTATAGTTCATACCGTGTGGCCTTGGTGATCATGTCTGTCCACATACTTGTCTCGTGTGCTGCCAATCTTCTTATAGTTCATACCGTGTGGCCTTGGTGATCATGTCTGTCCACATACTTGTCTCGTGTGCTGCCAATCTTCTTATAGTTCATACCGTGTGGCTTTGGTGATCATGTCTGTCCACATACTTGTCTCGTGTGCTGCCAATCTTCTTATAGTTCATACCGTGTGGCCTTGGTGATCATGTCTGTCCACATACTTGTCTCGTGTGCTGCCAATCTTCTTATAGTTCATACCGTGTGGCTTTGGTGATCATGTCTGTCCACATACTTGTCTCGTGTGCTGCCAATCTTCTTATAGTTCATACCGTGTGGCCTTGGTGATCATGTCTGTCCACATACTTGTCTCGTGTGCTGCCAATCTTCTTATAGTTCATACCGTGTGGCCTTGGTGATCATGTCTGTCCACATACTTGTCTCGTGTGCTGCCAATCTTCTTATAGTTCATACCATGTGGCCTTGGTGATCATGTCTGTCCACATACTTGTCTCGTGTGCTGCCAATCTTCTTATAGTTCATACCGTGTGGCCTTGGTGATCATGTCTGTCCACATACTTGTCTCGTGTGCTGCCAATCTTCTTATAGTTCATACCGTGTGGCCTTGGTGATCATGTCTGTCCACATAGTTGTCTCGTGTGCTGCCAATCTTCTTATAGTTGATACCGTGTGGCCTTGGTGATCATGTCTGTCCACATAGTTGTCTCGTGTGCTGCCAATCATTTCTGATACCAATGTTCCTCCTTGACATGGTGAAAACTGTTCAGCATTTTATCTACACCCCTCACCCCGCCTCTCCTACACTCCAAACTTCCATGACATGCCAAACGAACGTGAGCTGTCTTCTGCTGATGCCAGTAACAATTTCTCATTGTGAGTTCACTTCTTTCAAGGCGTCATCATTTATCCGTCCACTACGTTTACATAATTCCCAAAATATTATATGCAATCCATCTTGTCATCGATTGGATGGCACATTTTGGAAACCAGTCACGTGATTGCTATGGACAATACGTTTCTTGTGTTGTTTAATGGTCGCATGAAAAAGCTGGTTGAGGCAATTGCCATTCATTTACCCAAGCCAACTTTGTGCAAACAAAATACATGATAGTCAGTTTAAAATTACCGTGGTAAACAACTCAAATTACTGCGCGAATATGTGTTTTATATATTTCAGCTTGAAGGATTTGTCTTATTGGTTTAGTTTATGTTGTGAGATTTATGCTTTATGTACCGGACGAATGGCAGTGAATCTTGGAATGTAAAGAAACAAATTAGGAAGAACTTAGAAGCAACAGATATGTGGTTTCTAAGACGAATGTTGCGAATTCCTTGGACTGCCAGAGTAACTAACAACGATTGCCTGAAAGAGGCTAATGAAACTAGAACACTATATACAACAATAAGAAAGAGACAAACAGCTTTCTTTGGTCATGTGATGAGAAGCGAGGCATTGGAGAACATCGTGACAACTGGAAAGATCGAGCGGAAGAAAGGCAGAGGCAGACCAAGAGAAATGATGCTGGACGGATTGAGACGGTGGCATGGAGGAATATCATCAGCAGAGTTGATCCAGAACACCAAAGACCGAGATCTGTGGAGAGCCATGAACGCCTACGCCAGCCGGCACGCCACTTGATGATGATGATGATGTATCGGACGAAATAAAGCGAAGTGTGCCAGGCAATAAATCGTGCAATCTATTATTTGTGTCTTCGTTATTCAAATTCACTACGGGAAAACATTGTTTTGAATTTTGTAGATGTCTAGTTTCAGAATTCATCATTCTTCCTTTTGTTTTGCATTAGTGTCATTCAGTTCCTCCCCCATCCTCGTTATTTCATTGCCTCATAGAGGATTCCCCCACTCTGTATGTTTGGGAACCGTTGCAGGAGAAGATGAGTCTACATCGGGATAATGTCAAGGTTGAACAACTCGGCCAGTTTCTCATTTCAAAGGTCAAAGGTCGACAGTTTAATAATAAAGTTCTTGGCGTATTACAGTTTAATTTCTGAAACTGTCCAGGCATTTCTCTGATACTCTGACCTCTATTAACTCTGTATGTATCTAATCAACTGGAGAATGTTGTCCTAGAGAAAAACGATGTTGTTGAAGTTTGTTGTGAAGACCGTGCCCGACCGGAAGTCATACCACAGCGCCATCACTGGCTGCCAGCAGAAGACAAGTCTGAGGATCGTCTCCAGCAGTTGTTGTTGTACTACAAGTTGGTCCCTCTCTATCTCTCGTTTTATCTCGCTGGCCTCTTGGTCTTTCTTCCTTACATATTGTTTCATCTCTTATCATATATTATTTATATATCTCTTTGTACGCGCAGTCAGATTCTTCTTGTGTTATTTAACTTATGTAGTGAGTGCACGTTTGTGGGAACGCTCGCTTCCTTTCCTAGCACAGAAATGTTCGTCACGATTTAAAAATTGGGTGTTTACAAATACTATTACTAATACACATGAAACCATCACTGTTGGATACAGCTTAACAAGACGAATCCAACGGTATCTCAATGAAGACTACGACACTACGTCAATTCTAAGCGGAGATATTACAATTGTGTGCCGTTTTACAACAAGGAAGTGTACACGAATCCGATTAAATGAACAGTTCTGCTCACTGCTCACGGCACAGTACATTGGGAGCTAAGAACATTAAATTTTGCCTTCTATTAAACTATTATTGTGGCTTATTTATTTTTAAACTAACCACATAGCAATCATATATCATTTCGTCCTGGGTGGCGAAGCTTAATTTGACATAGTGTATTTTTCTATGTAGGATGTGCCTGACCTAATTATTAATAATTAAAAAATAATTCAAATTAGTATTCATTAAATGTCATGTGCATTGCTAATTATTAGCAAACAAACCTGGCAAGATGTATATTTTATTATGCAACTGGTAAAAGGAAGGTCATAGCCACATTCCTGTTTTGATAGGATGTGTTGCGACCTAATTAACGATTAAAAATAGCCGCCCATTTATATTCATTAAATGTCATGTGGAATGTTCATTATTTGGCAAAGAAAAATAAAAATGTATTCACATAATTTGATGTACGTACCCCTGTGGTGTACTCTGCATTGCAACAGCTTTCTTTTGTTGATTAAATATCCTGCAATAATGTAAGTAAATAAGTTTTTAACTGCTGCATAAGTTAAGCAATCACTATAGCTAATAATTGATTTCTACTCCTTAGCAATCAGATGAATGATACTGATGTTGACAGCGATATCCTGTAAAGGATATGCAAATTTAAAAAAAGAATAATTACACTATTCTGTAACTAAAAGTGAACAATTAATAATTAACTACTAACTTTAAAAAAAAAAATAACATAACTTGTTTCACAGTATTTTATTTTAAATTTACATAATTATGTACTGCTGCGCTTATCACCGGGGAAGGTTAACCCGGTCAACAAATGCCTGCACACGCCGGATGTGTGGGCCTAAAGGCGCAGTATTGCAGCTTCACTGTAAACAGGCACAACACAATCACAACTGAAAAAAGACTGGATGAGCGCAGAAGGACATAATCACAGACAACATGAAACCATCATTTGTTTTATGGGAGATAATCACAGACAACATGAAACCATCATTTGTTTTATGGGACATAATCACCCATGATGTGAACCCATCACCTCTACTATAGGACATGGTCACCCATGATGTGCCCATCACCTGTGTTTTGGGATATGGTCACCCATGATGTGAACTCATCACCTGTGTTATGGGACATGATCACTCCTTACGTGAACCCATCAACTGTGCTATGGGACACGATCACCCCTGATGTGAATCCATCACCTGTGCTCATGATGTGTGACTGTAAGACAAGTGATGTGTCCCTGTAATGATGTGTGACTGTAAGACAAGTTAGTTAGTTAGTTAGTTAGTCGCAGTTCCAACTTCACAGGAACGGAGCATTATGCTCCGTTCCTGTGCCAGTGAATATCACACAAAACGCTCCCCACTGCCCAATGTGAAAAGTGGACAAACAACAGCCCGCACAGATACACTGTGCATAATGCCGCCGCCAGAATGTCAACACACCAGTCCCCCACGAAACACCCAATTCATCTCTGATGGAATCGGCAGTCGTTTTCCTATCTGAATGTTTCCTAGATGTTCACCTACACAGTCCATGAACATACAGTTCATCACCGACGGCAGTGGCAGTCAACCAGAAGCCCAGCAGCCAAGCATTTCTGCATAAGGCAAAAACTGGTCAACTCTGGGACATAGCCACCTGCCATCGCTCCGAACATGCAGTCACGTTCCAAAAATAAAAACTTGGGCAGATTCAAAAGCACTTCACATGAAACTCACAGCTCACAGTGTCGCGCCACGCACTCACTCAGTAGCAGGGCGACGGAACCATCAAGCCTCCTTAGTCGCCTCTTACGACATGCGTGGTAGGCTACAGTGTTGCTATTCTTTGCTTCCCTTATGGGCCCCGGCAACACACGGGAGTGTAAGACAAGTGCTGTAAGACAAGTGCTGTGTCCCTGTAATGATGTGTGACTGTAAGACAAGTGCTGTGTCCCTGTAATGATGTGTGACTGTAAGACAAGTGCTGTGTCCCTGTAATGATGTGTGACTGTAAGACAAGTGCTGTCCCTGTAATGATGTGTGACTGTAAGACAAGTGCTGTGTCCCTGTAATGATGTGTGACTGTAAGACAAGTGCTGTGTCCCTGTAATGATGTGTGACTGTAAGACAAGTGCTGTGTCCCTGTAATGATGTGTGACTGTAAGACAAGTGCTGTGTCCCTGTAATGATGTGTGACTGTAAGACAAGTGCTGTGTCCCTGTAATGATGTCTGACTGTAAGACAATTGATGTGTCCTTGTAATGCAAGGCTAAAATCTCCACATTGAATCTTAAAGACTTGTGTCATGCGGCATTTCTCCAATGTCCCCTTACTTGCTTGTCAGATGGCAGAACATGAACAGCCTGCTGTGGAGTGTGAGGAGGATGAGGAGGACAACCCCAACTACAAACCTCCAGCCCCCAAGCCACTAGATGAGATTGTCAAGCAAGACGCAGAAGATGAGAGTCTCCGCAAATACAAGGAAGCCTTGCTGGGCGGTGTTCTGTCTGGGAATATTATTGGTATAATCAGTGTCCATATGTTTGTGTAACTGTGCTAGCTGTTTCTGACCTTTTGGAGATATAACAGTAATTTATCATCATTCATGGATTTCTTTGTCCACCTCTACTCTAGTGTGGCAGTTTATCATATTTGTCTTGATCAAACCTTGCTCAACTTTGGAGTATGGAGGAGATATTATGTTATTTTTTATGTAGTCATTCCATTTCAACTTGAGTGTAGAGGTGCATTACGTTTAGATCTTCTACCTTGATGCGCAGAGGGAATCAGATATTATTTAGTTACTTCTCCTGTACCCTGGGGTATAGAGTTACAGTCTCATTTTATTTAGTCATTCCTATTCTATCCTCATGTAGGTCAGCTTGGGTAAGAATGCATGTTTTTAAATGAATGCTTTGAACTCAAGCATATTGCATAGACGCTATTTATAGTAGTGCTGGACTGAATTGTGCATGTGGATTAACTTTCCCTATTAACAGTGTCCCTCGCCAACCACTCCGACTTCAGAGGTACTTGTAATTTACATCCCCAAGTCAAGGACAACAGGTCAACATTTTAGTCCAGCTGTCTGGTGTAGGGGTTGAACCACTAACCTCGGCATCAGCACACCGGATGTTTAAGAACAAGCATTCTTGCCATTCAATCATGCTGACCTGCGTAGAATATTTAAAATATGTGATCTGCTGGCAGCACATTAGGATCCAACCTTCCCGATGCTAAGAATGTGCACTGAGCTGCATTGCTCATCATCATTGTCTCAATGTCATTCAACCGCCAAAGCGTTAGAACTCAAACTGGATTAAACATGTAACAAAGTCGCTCACCTTGAAGACTGTTTGAATTCGAGATAAATCCTTTTATTAGATTTGATCTCCTTTTCAGAAATAAAACACTGTTGTAAAAATATAACGGGCCCCTGACACGGGGACGGGACGTTACATGTCAATACAAACCCAGCTGTTTATATCTTTTCTATAATTGCTCAGTCTCTCAAGGACTATCGCAAATCATTACAACTTGTCGTCTATGATTTATGTCCCAGTCCGCAGATGGGATAAATGCAGATACAAACAGGCGATCTCCTCTTCTAATAAATATGCCTCGCCTAGACGATCAAGTCCTTTTTTAACACGGAGCTCAAAGGAAACACACCGCTGACTTCATGTCATTTCTCGAAGTCACCTTCTGTTGCTGTCTCTACGATGCTTACGTCCGTCTTAGTTCCCGGTCGTCAAGTCATTCTAATGTTAGACTGGGAATCTCCTAATTCCTATTATGTGGTGCGCGTGGCGTGACCACTATGTGGCAATCATCACCATCATGTGCCATGCCAATAAGTTAAAAATGGTTTAAAAGGCAAGCGGATTGACTTCATTGCGCCAGTTTATAACCCATATAGTTTGATCTTCCTCCGCGGAGCAGCCAACCAACCACCTGCCCAAAGTGTTGCAGAGAGCTTTCATCCCCAGGGGTCTCCAACAAACTTGAACTGGAGATCTGAATGACAAAGTCCGAAAACTAACCCATGGCCTGCTGAACACCAGGCAGACAGCTGAACCACTCCACCACATGGGCCTGTGATGCCAGCATGTGTGAGCCATCTGACACAGTCACCAGAATCTGGCATGAGGTCCATCTTCTCTCAGTAGCAGCATGTGTGAGCAGTTGCAGTTTGCCAGCTCACACAGTCACCAGAGTCTGGCATCATGTCTGTCTTCTCTCAGTGTTAGCTAACAACATGTGTGAGCAGTTGCAGTTTGCCATCTCACACAGTCACCAGAGTCTGCCAGTAGGTCTGTCTTCTCTCAGTGTTAGCTAACAGTAAGTCAGTGAAACAGTCATCCCGACGTCTGTCGCTTAAAAAAAAAGTCGCTTAAAAGTTGACAGGGTCAATTTCATTGCACCGGGTTTTATCCCATATGGCTCGGTCTCTTCCCGCAGCGCGGAAAACGTCACACAAAGCATGAACTCCGTAGCTCTAGCGACGACCCACAGGAGTCTCAGAAAAATTTAACTCATGAACCGAAGGACGCGGCTTGGAATCGAACCCATAACCTTCGAAGCCCCGAGTTAAACTATGCTTCAATGAGTGCAGCCGGTAGATAAATTTATTTTTCAAATTATTTCATTGATCTGGTAGTCCCCCCAGTGATTGATATTTCTGTGTATTCACAACATAGTTTTTGTTCCATGCTTCAGATGAGAAAAATCCCAACAAAGTGATTGTACAGAAGCTATCCCTGTTAGCGGAAGGCAGGGATGAAGTGTTTCTTGACCTCACAAGTAAGTGTTGTGTTTTTATGTGACTATGAATGTTTACGGGACTCCACTTCTGGGAGGTTGTATGTTGTTTGTGATCTGTGTAAATGTTTACAGGACTCCACTTCTGGGAGGTTGTGTGTAGTATGTGATCTGTGTGAATGTTTACAGGACTCCACTTCTGGGAGGTTGTATGTTGTTTGTGATCTTTGTGAATGTTTACAGGACTCCACTTCTGGGAGGTTGTGATGTGAATGATTACAGGACTCCACTTCTGGGAGGTTGTGTGTAGTATGTGGTCTGTGATGTGAATGATTACAGGACTCCACTTCTGGGAGGTTGTGTGTAGTATGTGATTTGTGATGTGAATGATTACAGGACTCCACTTCTGGGAGGTTGTATGTAGTTTGTGATCTGTGTGAATGTTTACAGGACTCCACTTCTGGGAGGTTGTGATGTGAATGATTACAGGACTCCACTTCTGGGAGGTTGTGTGTAGTATGTGGTCTGTGATGTGAATGATTACAGGACTCCACTTCTGGGAGGTTGTATGTAGTTTGTGATCTGTGTGAATGATTACAGGACTCCACTTCTGGGAGGTTGTGTGTAGTATGTGGTCTGTGATGTGAATGATTACAGGACTCCACTTCTGGGAGGTTGTATGTAGTATGTGATCTGTGTGAATGTTTACAGGACTCCACTTCTGGGAGGTTGTATGTAGTATGTGATCTGTGTGAATGATTACAGGACTCCACTTCTGGGAGGTTGTATGTAGTATGTGATCTGTGTGAATGTTTACAGGACTCCACTTCTGGGAGGTTGTATGTAGTATGTGATCTGTGTGAATGATTACAGGACTCCACTTCTGGGAAGTTGTGTGTAGTATGTGATCTGTGTGAATGTTTACAGGACTCCACTTCTGGGAGGTTGTATGTAGTTTGTGATCTGTGTGAATGTTTACAGGACTCCACTTCTGGGAGGTTGTGTGTAGTATGTGATCTGTGTGAATGATTACGTGACTCCACTTGAGGTTGTGAATAGTGTGTGATCTGTGTTGCTGAGTGGGTTGATAGTTTTTGGAAAGTTATACTTAAACACCTTGTACCATCTTTCTCATCACCAGAGCATGAAGATGAGATTAAGAATGAAAAGTTTACTCTGAAAGAAGGCTGCAAGTATCAGATCAAGATATACTTTTATGTACAGAGGGATATCGTTGTTGGTCTTCGATATGAGCATAAACTCTACAAAATGGGTATTCAAGGTGAGTATTTACAACAGTGTAGACAAGTTGCAGGCTTTAATGTAGTGAGCAATGTTTTAGAACGTTGAAGGAGGTTGCAGATGTGTCTGGTGCAATACTGATTAGAAGATGCATAAAGCTTGAATGTAGTGAATATGTTTTAGAATGTTGTATGTAATGAGTGTGTTTTAGAATGTTGTATGTAGTGAGTGTAACTGTTTTATAGCAATGAATTTATTGAGTGTATTTTAGGACAGTGAATGTAATCAGCGTGTGTTTTATAACAATGACTATATTGAGTATGTTACATTTACCCATTCACAACAACAAATATTGCACAACTGAGCACTCGTGATCCAACCGGAAAGGAACTCACCATAACTTTAAATGAAGTGAATGTGTATCAGAATGGTGAATATAGTGAGTGGCCAATCTTGTGTGACTTGTCTGCCACAGCACAAACTGACCAATCTTGTGGGACATGTCTGCCACTTCATAAACTGACCAATCTTGTGTGACATGTCTGCCACTTCATGAACTGACCAATCTTGTGTGACAGGTCTGCCACCTCACAAACTGACCAATCTTGTGTGACATGTCTCCCACATCACAAACTGACCAATCTTGTGTGACATGTCTCCCACATCACAAACTGGCCAATCTTGTGTGACATGTCTCCCACATCACAAACTGACCAATCTTGTGTGACATGTCTCCCACATCACAAACTGACCAATCTTGTGTGACATGTCTCCCACATCACAAACTGACCAATCTTGTGTGACATGTCTCCCACATCACAAACTGACGAATCTTGTGTGACATGTCTCCCACATCACAAACTGACCAATCTTATGTGACATGTTTGCCACCTCACAAACTGACCAATCTTGTGTGACATGTCTGCCACTTCACAAACTGACCAATCTTGTGTGACATGTCTGCCACCTCACAAACTGACCAATCTTGTTGTGACATGTCTGCCACCTCACAAACTGACCAATCTTGTGTGACATGTCTCCCACATCATAAACTGACCAATCTTGTGTGACATGTCTCCCACCTCACAAACTGACCAATCTTGTGTGACATGTCTCCCACATCACAAACTGACCAATCTTAGTATGACATGTCTGCCACCTCACAAACTGACCAATCTTGTGTGACATGTCTCCCACATCACAAACTGACCAATCTTGTATGACATGTCTGCCACATCACACACTGACCAATCGTGTGTGACATGTTTCCCCACCTTACAAACTGACCATTCTTGTGTGACATGTCTGCCACCTCACAAACTGACCAATCTTGTGTGACATTCTCTCCTCACAAACTGACATATCTTGTGTGACATGTCTCTCACCTCGCACACTGACCAGTCTTGTGTGACATGTTTCCCACCTCACAGACTGACCAATCTTGTGTGACATATTTCTCATATCACAAACTGACCAATCTTGTGTGATATGTCTCTCATCCCTCACACTGACCAATCTTGTGACATGTTTCCCACTTCACAAACTGACCAATCTTGTGTGACACATTTCTCACATCAGAAACTTACCAATCTTGCGTGGCATTTATCTCACCTCACACACTGACCAATCTTGTGTGACACTCTCACCTCACAAACTGACTAATCTTGTGTGACATTCTCACCTCACAAGCTGTGTTGAAGTATTTGTGATGCATCTGAGGTAGAATCCAGCTTGGACTGACCACACATTTGTATCCTCACACAGTGAGCTGCATGAAGCAGATGATGGGGAGCTACGGGCCTAAACCAGAGCTTCAGTCCTTCACCACGCCAGTAGAAGAAGCCAAAAGTGGCATGCTGATGCGGGGGGAGTACAAGATCAAATCAAAGTTCACTGACGATGACCAGAACAAGTACGTCTCCTGGGAATGGAATCTGGCTGTTAAAAAGGACTGGGATTAACTGCTAAATAATACTGCTGCTGAGCAACTCTTGTATTTGTCTCTGACCTGAGCTAGCTGTTACACGTCTCTAATGGCTAGTTTGATTTCTTGACAGATTTATGTTCGTATATTTATATGTTGTTATTGACAACTGACTAGATGCAGAAGCTCTTTTGCATAACTATTGTTTTATGACCTATTTAGCTGTGAAGTAAGTCAAGCTTGCGTGAATGTTTTGTGACATTTATGCTAGCAGTGTATGTTTGATGAAAATCAGGGTTGCCACGGCAACTGTCGACAGATAAGACTCATAAACAACAAGCTGACACATTCATCGAGCGACAGGGCATTAACGTATCGTGTGGCATCTGAAAAATAGTAATTAGGAGATGACGAAAGGACACACAGATACAGGTGAACCTTTAGTCCAAAGTCTTTATTAATTAAAGAGAAAAAAAACCATTTAAATACAAAAAACAAAGCTGGCAAATTGAATTAGCACAAGCACAAATAAGTAATTCGCCGGCTGCCTGGCCCAGGAGTTAGCAGCTTTCTCCGTTAACCCCGAATACTCTTGAGGTCAACGTGAGCGCACAAGAATTAGAAGTGGTTCGAGTCGCGCCAGTGACTTATGAGAGTATGGAGCCGGTCGCTCAGAAAGTCGTGGCGTGCTGATGTAGGTACTTTAGTAACATTTTTCTAAATTGCTTTTTAATTATATAACTGCATAGTTGGATACCTCTTGAAAAAACAAATCCAACGACACCCTATTCAAGTCTGTACGTCAATTGTAAGCTGAGATATTAATTTTTGTATGTCAGTTATTATTTAACATTGACCCATCAGAATCCCACTCTGGAATGTGTGACCACAAAACATGTAAGCTAAGGGCAGATAACCGCTCTTGGTTTTTTTTGCGCTAAGGGGGATAACTCAGCATTTTATTTTGAACGCAAAATTCAAATGAAAACCTCAAACTCCCTCTTCCTCCAGCCTCTTCCTCCACTCCTAAATACTAGAATGGGTGGTGAATGCAAATGTGCATCATTATAATCTCGTCGCTTTGAATAATCCATAAGAATATTAAATGATCATCGCTGTATTATGACACAGAAAACCGCTATATTCCCGCCATTGAAATTTAACATGACGCATCTTAGCATACAATCTTAATAATTTCTGTTTGGGATGACCCCGCCGACTAAAATATTTGAAAATTTCACAGTACGTGTAAGAAAGGATGCTCAATTTAATTATTTATACTAAATCAAGCGGCAACGTCTAATATAACGAGTACTATATAATCCTTAATACCGGGGAACAATAACAAGCAAACGTAAATCGCCGTTTGAAACGTCGCCGGAAACGTTCGGTAATGGAAAATGTAGTACCTAGCTGATGAGCGTAATGTAGCCTAGGAATCAACATACAGCTGAAAGATGCTGGTGTTGACCGCAATATCCTGAAACAGGATGGAAACGCGGGGAACAAAAAAATAAGTAATTCACGTGTTTCAACAAATACAAAAATGAGTGATATTTGAGTTTTCTAGGAAAGTAGCCTTGTCTTTTTGTTGGTTGGATGAAGACTTTGGTGACAATTTTTGCTGGTGTCTGTGTGTATCTATTATTTTGTTGCTTCATAGTTTTATTTTGTGTTTGGTAACTTTTCTGCATCAGCTTGGCAGCACGCAGCTCTGTTTTCTTCTCCAGTACCATATATAGAATGTTTACTATTGTATGTGTGTGAGACTTGGACAATACCATATATAGAACCTGTACTATTATATGTGTGTGAGACATGTACAATACCATATATAGAATGTGTACTATTGTATGTGTGTGAGACATGGACAATAAGCAGTTAAGCTGAAACACCTAATGACAGAAAAGATCTGGTTTTTGAGGAACATGCAAAGACAACAATGCACTGAGAGAAGCAGTTGTTTGAGAAGCTCCAGAAAATTCCATTTGTTTTTGTGATGATAGAAATTCTTAGAGTTTTCTTAATGATAGAATTTAATGTCATATATATGTACACGTACGAATGTGTAAAATATATAACCAGGACCACACAAAACCAACAGTTTGGTAAACATTACCTGCCATGAGTAATGGCAAACCATCTCAAACTCTTGGATGTACTGGGCTCCAGATACTCCCTTTCATTTCTTAAGAATGAAAAAGAAATGGTCATTTGTCTGGTTGGCGTAGCCACAAGGCATCACAGGAAACCAGAACAGAGGCCTCATCCAAGAATAATCGGTTTACTGGCATGGCACACGATGATGTTTGTATAGCCTAGACAGAACACATACCTGATCCAGGACTCACCAGCTTACTGGCATGGCACGTGATGATGATAGTAGCACGATTGTAAGGCCTGGAAGTCTGTGTTTGTGTCACAGTGTTGATCTGTGGAAGTGTACTGGTATTTGGGTAGTTTGTGTAACATTTTTGATCTGTACAAGTGTACTTGGATAGTCTGACATTTCTACTTTGACAAAATGGGTCAATAATGATCATTCTTGGGTTTTCTGTTTATGGAATACAGTTTTGGTGTGATGGAGGTGTTGGTAAGGTTTTTTTTTGTCAGTTTCATGTTTTTTATTTAAATTCAGATGTTGGTATGTTGATTCATAATGATTAGACTACGTTCATAGAAACACTTAGATTAGGTTTGTGACCACTTTAAGGCTTCTCACAAGATCAGACATGGTCCAAGGGAACGTCACAGACAGTCCTAGGGTAGATCACAGACAGACCTGGGGTAGATTAAGAAATATGAGACAGTCATTTGCTAGACAAATAAATCTTGTATATAATAAAGATACATTATTCTTCGGCTTAGAGATATAATATCTCATTCTAGATTTTGACATATATTTCTGATATCCTCCATGGTATTCATAAATGTTTCTGATGACCGGCATCTTGCCGTCTTGACAGAAGATAGTTTGTAAAATGAGGTTATCTCTCCATAACAGAAAGTCTGGGCTGAATTTAGAGACCATGTAGCATGATTCCTCTCTCGGCCTGTCTAGAGGAAAGGTGATACCAATATGTCTCTAACTGTCCGCCTGTCGGAGCTTCGATCCTAGACCAGTTACCAACCAAGGCTTAGGGCCTGGTCTGCCCTGCCATGACATTTAGTCTTTAGGTTGCATTTCCTCGCACCAGGGTAAGGCTTGTAGCCTCCCAATTGCGCTCTTCCGCCCGTACAATGTGGGGTTTGGTAAGCGCCGCCCAACATTCGGCGTTAACAAAGCAGGTAGTACCGTCTACTGTCATACGGTAACTTAGTCATATCTGACTAAGACCTGACATAAAATGTTTCTGATATTTACAATTTCTGATCTCCAATCTTTCTGCAAGTTATTTACAGAAATTTCTGATATTCTCCAACATATTTACAGATATTTCTGATTTCTCTAAAGTAGTCATAAATATTTCATTTCTCCACAAATTTTCATGAAAGTTTCCGATCTTCTACTAGATATTAATAAGTATTTTTGATATTCCTCTTTAATATTTCCTTAAAATGCTTAATATTTCTGATGTTCCCAGATAATTACAAATATGTCTCCAACTTGCTATTGTCCAAGTATTCACAAATATGTCTGCTGTTGTCCAAGATAATTTACAAATATTTATGATACTCTCTGAGATATTATAAATATTTATGTTTACCAATAAGATATTCACTCATGTTTTATATTCTCTGAGGTATTCACAGACATTTCTATTACCCTCCGAGATATTCATAAACATTTTGATATTCAACATTTACTTACTATGTTTATTTACTGAGTGGAAACAATTTTGGTAACATTTGTCTGGGCAACACTAAATAGAATAACAAGATCATGCATCAGTGTGTGTGTGTGCGTGCGTGCGTTAGTGAGTTAATTAGTTATGTGTGTTGTTTCTGTAAGTTGGCTCTCTGTATGTCTTTCTTGTAGCAAGTCGTGTTCTGGTATACATGCGGTTGCTTGATCCGATCACACCTCGCAGCAGTTATGATTGTTGCCAGCAGGGATATTTCCTCACATAGTGCTGCATTAGTTTCATGTGTGGAGCAGTGGGAGACAAGGAGAAGTGCTCACTTAGAAACCACATATCTTCTGGGGATAGTCTGTAACCAGTGACTGGTAAGTGTTGACACAACACATTCATAGAGACTGTAGCTAGTTTCTAGTTGTGTAGACTTGGAATCATCCAGTTTCTAGTTATTCTAGACTCTTGGTAACAACCAGTTTCTGGTTGTGTAAACTTGGAATTATCCAGTTTCTAGTTATTCTAGACTTGGTAACAACCAGTTTCTAGTTGTGTAGACTTGGAATCATCCAGTTTCTAGTTATTCTAGACTCTTGGTAACAACCAGTTTCTAGTTGTGTAGACTTGGAATTATCCAGTTTCTAGTTATTCTAGGCTCTTGGTAACAACCAGTTTCTAGTTGTGTAAACTTGGAATTATCCAGTTTCTAGTTATTCTAGACTCTTGGTAACAACCAGTTTCTAGTTGTGTAGACTTGGAATTATCCAGTTTCTAGTTATTCTAGACTCTTGGTAACAACCAGTTTCTAGTTGTGAAAACTTGGAATTATCCAGTTTCTAGTTATTCTAGACTCTTGGTAACAACCAGTTTCTAGTTGTGTAGACTTGGAATCATCCAGTTTCTAGTTATTCTAGACTCTTGGTAACAACCAGTTTCTAGTTGTGTAGACTTGGAATTATCCAGTTTCTAGTTATTCTAGGCTCTTGGTAACAACCAGTTTCTAGTTGTGTAAACTTGGAATTATCCAGTTTCTAGTTATTCTAGACTCTTGGTAACAACCAGTTTCTAGTTGTGTAGACTTGGAATTATCCAGTTTCTAGTTATTCTAGACTCTTGGTAACAACCAGTTTCTAGTTGTGAAAACTTGGAATTATCCAGTTTCTAGTTATTCTAGACTCTTGGTAACAACCAGTTTCTAATTGTGTAGACTTGGAATTATCCAGTTTCTAGTTATTCTAGACTCATGGTAACAACCAGTTTCTAGTTGTGTAAACTTGGAATTATCCAGTGTCTAGTTATTCTAGACTCTTGGTAACAACCAGTTTCTAGTTGTGTAGACTTGGAATTATCCAGTTTCTAGTTATTCTAGAC
This sequence comes from Cepaea hortensis, assembly GCA_963921405.1. NCBI lineage: Eukaryota > Metazoa > Mollusca > Gastropoda > Stylommatophora > Helicidae > Cepaea > Cepaea hortensis. The sequence continues at coordinate 4,428,008 of OY992876.1, read as the reverse complement.
TCTTGGTAACAACCAGCTTCTAGTTGTGTAAACTTGGAATTATCCAGTTTCTAGTTATGTAAACTTGGAGACAATCAGTTTTTAGTTATGTAGACTTAGAAACAACCAGTTTCAAGTTATGTAGACTTGAAATTATCTAGTTTCTAATTATTCTAGACTTGCAAACAGCCAGTTTCTAGTTATTCTAGACTTGCAAACAACCAGTTTCTAGTCATTCTAAACTTTATAACAACCAGTATTTGCTTATTTTAGACTTGGTAACAATCAGTGACTATTTTGTGTAGCCACAGACATTTTGTGATATTCTCTACAATATTCATATATATTACTGATATTTTCTGAGATATTACAAATATTTCTGTTATTGTCAAGATAATTTACAACTATAAATATTGGTTTCCCAAGCAACATATTGAAACATATTTCTGATATTCTCCGAGATATTCATAAGCATTTTTGATATTCAATATTTACTTACTATGTTTATTTGCTGAGTGGAAGCAATTTTGGTAACATTTGTCTGGGCAACATGAAATAGAATAATAAGATCATGCATCAGTGTTTGTTTGTGTGTTTATTATTTGTGTTGTTTCTTTAGTTTGGTTGTCAGTAGGTCTTTCTTGTTTCAAGTTTTGTGCTTCTATATGTGCTGTTTTTTTAATGCAAAGAATGCCATGCGTGGACAGAACAATGAATGAGGCACTCTGTCTAGAAACACAGGAAAACCATAAATTGTTTAGGGAAATTAGTTGTAGACAATCAAGATTTGTTGGGAATGCTTTGTGGAGTGGTACACTTGAAAACTTACTGACAGCTGACAAGCAAAACGAGGGCAAGGATGACAAAGAGACACCTGGATGACATGGCCGCATGGCATAACCGGGGCAAGAACTCAGACCTGATCCAGGATGGGTGGTCGTGTTAGATGCAAACCATGACCACCCATATCTACTGTCATGTCACATGATGATGATGATACTAGATGTTGCTTAAGCAGAGTACATTATTTGTGTGCGTGTGTCGCTCACTCGCTTTTGAAATCAAGCGTGCTCTATACATGCTACTTCTGGTAACACTAGACAGAATTTTACATGTGGATTAGCTTTCCCTATTACCATTGTCCCTCATCATCAGGCGAACCAACTCCAGCATCACATGTACTTGTAATTTACATCCCCAAGTCAAGGACGAGAAGTCGACAGTTATTGATAGCAGGGATGTTTTCTGACAAAGTGCTTCATGTGTTTTATATTTGAAGGAGTGGGAAACAGGGAGAAAGATAGGCCATACACTACAGAAGAGCACATTTAGAAACCACACATCTTTGGAGAGAGACTGTGCTAGTTATGCAGACTTTGAAACAACCAGTTTCTGTTTACGTACACATTTAATCAACCAGTTTCTGTTTACGTACACTTGAAACAACCAGTTTTTATCTACGTAAACTTGGAAACCACCAGTTTTTATCTAAGTCAACTTGGAAACAATCAGGTTTTAGTTACGTAAACTTTGAAATGACCAGTTATTGACTTTAAGACTGTAACCATATTTTAGTTAGTCTAGACAGAAAGTGTGTCAAGACTATAACCAGTTTCTACTTATTGTAGACTTGGAAAATAACAGTGAATATATATTGTAGACTTGGAAACAGTGGCAAACAACAGTCTCTCTCTCTCTCTCTCTCTCTCTCTCTCTCTCTCTCTCTCTCTCTCTCTCTCTCTCTCTCTCTCTCTCTCTCTCTCTCTCTCTCTCTCTCTCTCTCTCTGTCACACACACACACACGTCCTATAGCACAGTGTTGGACACTTGTATATTATACCTTGTTTGTCGGTGCGGCTCCTCTCCTTCCCACCCCCACCCTCCTCTCATGGGACACACACACACAAATCCTGTAAAATTATGTGAGAAGTCACACCTCATGCTGGCCGACGTGACCAGGACACATTTTAAAACTGAGTGTCCCCTATGAGTGTGAGAATCGAGGACCAGCACAGTTACAAGATGGAGTACAAAGACATGGTCGCAAGTCTGAGACAGGAAACGTAAATACTATCCGGCTATTCGCCGTAGAGGTAAGTGCAAGAGGTCTAATCTCCCACTCCGTGTGTGATGTGGTGAAGTAGCAGAAACGGCCTCGTGCTGGCTGTGGAACAATCGGTACCTAGAGTGGGACAAATCATCGCAAAATATGGTTCACCTTTCTGTCTGCATATCGCATTATATGTGCCATTCCGGCATGGCACATGATTGATTGATTGATCGCATTATAGCCAGTCTAACATGAAACTAGCCAGTCTCTCAGCTAAGATCTCAACCTGAACTTATACAACTGACACTGTCTCATGTCGACTCTGTAACCTACCCTCCAAACGAGTGCAGTACATTTGAGAATGCGACTCTGCAATGTAGTCGAAACACCGCGTTGTAGAAGTCATGAGATCAATGAAATGTCGGCCGAAGACCAACCTCCAGCCAGTGGTGGTGTCAATCGTTTTGCACTGGTCGTACTCAGCAGAAAGGGGGGGGGGGCACAACCAAGATGTCCAGAAGAAGAGCTGCAGCTGAAGATGAGCGGCTTCTTGGAGTGCGGCTCCGTGAGCCATGAGCGGATTACGAAGCAGGTAACACTACAGAAAAGACATATACCGGTGTATAGAGAACTGCCAGCGTGGAGGTGACGACAGAGGGAAACGGCCAGGGAAGAGGCTGAATTCTCACGTCCAAAGGTGCTAGAATATATGTGAGGGCACAAAGCGCAGGGTGCACGATACTCCCCTTCCCGAGGGAGGGGTGGCCTGGGAGCAGACACAGTTCGCAGTTGTGGGACAAACACGAAAACAACGCAACCTCTCGATACATAGTTCGAACTGACAGCAGGAGGAAGACACCCGGAGTCATGACCTGGTTGGTCCCCCCCCCCCCCCCCCAATCCTTCTTATAGAGTGTCAGACAGGAAGGTAAAAGGCTGAACCATTCCGGGAGGGGGAATCCTTCTGACGATCAGAAATTTCCAGCCGTACTTAATCCACGGCTGGTTTTATCACTTAACAGTGCTGAGCGTGTTTCCAAACCATCACACCAGTCAGTTACATGAACTTTACAGGACGCTGCAGTCAACCATGGCATTAATTGACTGTGATTTACTAGACATTTATCGTTACACAGTATGCCATTGTTTTCAGAATGACCGACGCTTATACCGTCGAAATCAACGCAAAGCGATCTCAGTTCCCGAATCGGCTGCTGCTGATTTCGCTTCATCGACCTCATATGTCGGGGAGCTGTGATATACTAACCGCCAAGGCACAGTGGTCGAACTGACTAACATTACAGCCGCGTGAGTGCTGACTAATAAACAACATTACAGCCGCGTGAGTGCTGACTAATAAACAACATTACAGCCACGTGAGTGCTGACTAATAAACAACATTACAGCCGCGTGAGTGCTGACTAATAAACAACATTACAGCCGCGTGAGTGCTGACTAATAAACAACATTACAGCCGCGCGAGTGCTGCCTAATAAACATCATTACAGTCGCGCGAGTGCTGCCTAATAAACATCATTACAGCCGCGCGAGTGCTGCCTAATAAACATCATTACAGCCGCGCGAGTGCTGCCTAATAAACATCATTACAGCCACGTGAGTACTGACTAGTAAACAACATTACAGCCACGTGAGTGCTGACTAATAAACAACATTACAGCCACGTGAGTGCTGACTAATAAACAACATTACAGCCGCGTGAGTGCTGACTAATAAACAACATTACAGCCACGTGAGTGCTGCCTAATAAACATCATTACAGCCACGTGAGTACTGACTAGTAAACAACATTACAGCCACGTGAGTGCTGACTAATAAACAACATTACAGCCACGTGAGTGCTGACTAATAAACAACATTACAGCCACGTGAGTGCTGACTAATAAACAACATTACAGCCACGTGAGTGCTGACTAATAAACAACATTACAGCCGCGTGAGTGCTGACTAATAAACAACATTACAGCCACGTGAGTGCTGACTAATAAACAACATTACAGCCGCGCGAGTGCTGACTAATAAACAACATTACAGCCGCGTGAGAACTGACTAATAAACAACATTACAGCCGCGCGAGTGCTGACTAATAAACAACATTACAGCCGCGTGAGAACTGACTAATAAACAACATTACAGTCGCGCGAGTGCTGACTAATAAACAACATTACAGCCGCGCGAGTGTTGACTAATTATAAACAACATTACAGCCGCGTGAGAACTGACTAATAAACAACATTACAGCCACGTGAGTGCTGACTAATAAACAACATTACAGCCGCGTGAGTGCTGACTAATAAACAACATTACAGCCGCGTGAGTGTTGACTAATTATAAACAACATTACAGCCGCGTGAGAACTGACTAATAAACAACATTACAGCCGCGTGAGAACTGACTAATAAACAACATTACAGCCGCGTGAGAACTGACTAATAAACAACATTACAGCCGCGCGAGTGCTGACTAATAAACAACATTACAGTCGCGCGAGTGCTGACTAATTATAAACAACATTACAGCCGCGTGAGAACTGACTAATAAACAACATTACAGCCACGCGAGTGCCGAATAATAAACAACATTACAGCCACGTGAGAACTGACTAATAAACAACATTACAGTCGCGCGAGTGCTGACTAATAAACAACATTACAGCCGCGCGAGTGTTGACTAATTATAAACAACATTACAGCCGCGTGAGAACTGACTAATAAACAACATTACAGCCACGTGAGTGCTGACTAATAAACAACATTACAGCCGCGCGAGTGCTGACTAATAAACAACATTACAGCCGCGCGAGTGCTGACTAATAAACAACATTACAGCCGCGTGAGTGCTGACTAATAAACAACATTACAGCCACGTGAGTGCTGACTAATAAACAACATTACAGCCGCGTGAGTAATGAACTAGTTTCCATACCATTCATTCAGTAGCATGTCCTTTGCAGAACTACGCTCCTATAACAACATGCCGGAATACCTCTCAATCATAAGCAAGATGTCCCACGTCCGATACACCCATCTGGAGATCATCCGCCACATCCTTCACCAATCTTCTCTTTGGCCTTCCTCTTCCCTCCTTCCCGGGCATATACACCTCCATTATTTTTCTCCCCAAGCTTTCGTGTCGTTTGAAGTGACCCAAATATTTAAATTTTTTTTAATTTTAATCCTCTTTCTTTTATATATCAAAGATTTTCTTAGAACCCGTCTACTACATTTATAATCAAAGGCATTTATGCGCTGTTCAGCTTGTTTAGTAAGTGTCCAGGTCTCACAGGCATACTTTGCAATGGGGAAGATACATTTATTTACAAGTCTAATTGTTGTAGCTTTATCTGTCCCACTCCACAATTTATTCACTTGTGTTAGGTTTTGAAGAGCAATAGATATTCGTCGTTTAATTTCTTTCATTGTGTCACCATTATTGGTAATCAATGACCCAAGATATTCGAAATTGTCCACCACCTCCAATTTTTTTCTCATTAACATATATTTCTTTCTCTATAATAGTTTTTTTTTTTTATAAATATGTATGCATTGTCTTTGTTTTTACTATGTTAAGCTATAAGTTGTTTCATACCATACGAAATATTATAAAAATACTGGATGACACTGTCCAGCACTTACGGGCAACGACAGGAAAGAAGTTGACATGAGAGCCCGGCCGTACACCATCAGTCTGAAACACACTTGATGGATCATTAATCCTAGATTTAGACAGCCTCAGGGATGTCCGGTTCTTGTTGACGTCACATAGCCGCTCTCTGTCTCCATGGCAACACAGTTCGGGATTTGGTTGCTTGGCAACGCTTCTCCAGATCAGCCGTGATCGATAACTGTATTCCGGTGCTTATCATCATCATCTGTGCCAGTGACTCGTAACTACTGGTCACAATGGTCGTTCTTCCTCTTCTTCGTTTCTTTTGTCGAGGCGATTGCGCCACACCAAGTTATGCACATCAGAGTAGGGCATGGATTTGTGTCAAGTTGGCTTCCTCTAGACAGATCCCATCCAAGGTCACGGCTCTATCTACCCGTGGGTACGTTGAATTCCTCTAGACAGATCCCATCCAAGGTCACAGCTCTATCTACCCGTGGGTAGGTTGACTTCCTCTAGACAGATTCCATCCAAGGTCACCGCTCTATATACCCGTGGGTAGGTTGACTTCCTCTAGAAAGATCCCATCCAAGGTCACAGCTCTATCTACCCGTGGGTAGGTTGACTTCCTCTAGAAAGATCCCATCCAAGGTCACGGCTCTATCTACCCGTGGGTAGGTTGACTTCCTCTAGACAGATCCCATTCAAGGTAATGGCTCTATCTACCCATGGGTAGGTTGACTTCCTCTAGACAGATCCCATCCAAGGTCACAGCTCTATCTACCCGTGGGTAGGTTGACTTTCTCTAGACAGATCCCATCCAAGGTCACGGCTCTATCTACCCGTGGGTAGGTTGACTTCCTCTAGACAGATCCCATCCAAGGTCACGGCTCTATCTACCCATGGGTAGGTTGACTTCCTCTAGACAGATCCCATCCAAGGTCACGGCTCTATCTACCCGTGGGTAGGTTGACTTCCTCTAGACGGATCCCATCCAAGGTCACGGCTCTATCTACCCGCGGGTAGGTTGACTTCCTCTAGACAGATCCCATCCAAGGTCACGGCTCTATCTACCCATGGGTAGGTTGACTTCCTCTAGACAGATACCATCCAAGGTCACGGCTCTATCTACCCATGGGTAGGTTGACTTCCACTAGACAGATCCCATCCAAGGTCACGGCTCTATCTACCCGTGGTAGGACTTGTTCATTAGTTTTTCTGTCTGTCCATGGTATTCTTTGCAGTTTCCTCAGAAACCACATTTCCACAGCCATCAGATGTTTTTCAGCTTGTCTGCTCATTGTCCACTCTTCACATCCATATAAAAGTACAGGTTCTATGTAGCACTTCAACACTCTTTTTCTTAGTCCTAACTCAAAGTCCAAATTACCTTATATCGCCGATTCAACCCCATGGTATGAATAACCAGCGTTTAAATTTATTTCATCTTCCTAAGCATAGATTAGATTTGCACAAAGCAAGCTTAGTTTACTCTGCTGCTCATTTATGGAACTACCTTCAACATATTTATATCTACTAAATATATGTATCTGTGTGTTAGTGTGTGTGTTTCTATCGGTCTGTGTGTCTCCAGGTTTGTCTGTCTATCTGTTTGTGTGTCTGTTTCCCCGAATGTCTGTTGACGTATCTAATTGTGTGTGTGTGTGTGTGTGTGTGTGTGTGTGTGTTGTGTGTGTTTGTAAAGTGGTGTGTGTGTGTGTTCCTTGTGTACATGTCGTTATGTCTATGTGTCCGTTTGTGTGTGTGTGTGTGCGTGCGCGCGCGTGTGTGTATGTGTGTGTGTATGTGTGTGTCTTTATCCCGGTGCTTACGAAGTACTACGTACTACGTACGCACGTACATACATATTTGTGTATATATGTATAGGTGTATACATACGTAGGTACACAGATAGGCAGGCAGGTAGGTACACAGATAGGCAGGCAGGTAGGTACACAGATAGGCAGGCAGGTAGGTAGACAGTTAAATTCTGAAATTGATTCCAACGTTCTGTAAAGGACATGCAACTAACTTGTTCAGTACTTGAACCAAACATCACGATTAACAATGAAGAAACTGAAAAAGCCACAAACCACTAAAATCTTGTCCCTATAATCAACAAGGGAGGATGTTAAAATAAGTCAGACCCAGCCGGGCCACGCAGAGCAAGGCAGAGGAGGTCTTACAGTACATAGAACATGTGACACAAAACCAGCAGACAGATTACCATATTTTTTTTTTTTTTTTAAATTTATCTTGTCCAGGGCAACATACGAGTGTGAATCGTGGAAATCTGGCAACCACTAAAGAAGAAACTCAGGGTGTTTACACGTTCATTTATAGAAAAGCTCTTAGAATATCGTAATGTAACCTGCGCGAGAATCGGTAGTGGTTTTCGTCGAGTTGGTAACTTACGGGGTATGTGAGCCGGTCGCTCAGAAAGCAATGGCAAACTACTGAGCCTAATCGTGCCTAGTACATCAATAGCAGCTGAAAAATGCTGATGTTGACTGCAGCGTCCCGTAAGGGATATGCAACAACAACAAAAATTGTCTGGCTCATGCACAAGTAAAAGAAAGAACTAGAAAGTAGGCAACATAAATAAACAAACATGTATTGTTTGACGCTTATAGAAGGAGAAGACAGAAGTAGAGACTAGAGGACATTGGAAAGCAATGGCGAACTATTGAACAGAAACTTCATGGGCAATCACAAACAGCAACACAATTATGGGGCAGATTGCGATACCCCGTAAAGAACATGCAAATAACTGTTTATCTGTCAGCGTATTCTCAGTATTCTAGCTCCCCGTCCTTCCCCCTCCCTCTCCCGATCACACTTGCCAGTATATTACATCCCCAAACCTGGCTTTATGACTTCCACGGACAGACATCCTGTCACACGGAATGCTCTCATATGAAAGAATGCTGCGATAACTGTGCTGCGACGACCTTCGTGTCTATGGCTGACTCGTATCACATTTCTCAACTATCCATTTTGCCTTGACCCCATTTGGGCATTGACCTCAACCAACCCACTTCGAGTTGTCCCATGTTTTGATCTCTGCTGCAGCACCGTGTGTTTTATCTCCCCCAATATTAATCTCGCCTGTCTTTAATTCTCTTCATCGTGTTTTAGGTCTCGCAGTATTTCGTTAGGCATTGTGAGTTCCAGATACTAAGTCAAAAAGTGTCTGGTTATACACTCCTCAAGTGTTCTTAGTGTGTTCTACCTGCGCCACAGTGTCTTTTCCTCATCTCTTGGTTCAGTGTGTTTTACCTGCGCCACAGTGTCTTTTCCTCATCTCTTGGTTCAGTGTGTTTTACCTGCGCCACAGTGTCTTTTCCTCATCTCTTGGTTCAGTGTGTTTTACCTGCGCCACAGTGTCTTTTCCTCATCTCTTGGTTCAGTGTGTTCTCAGTGTGTGTTCTACCTGCGCTACAGTGTCTTTTCCTCACCTCTTGGTTCAGTGTGTTTTACCTGCGCCACAGTGTCTTTTCCTCATCTCTTGGTTCAGTGTGTTTTACCTGCGCCACAGTGTCTTTTCCTCATCTCTTGGTTCAGTGTGTTTTACCTGCGCCACAGTGTCTTTTCCTCATCTCTTGGTTCAGTGTGTTCTCAGTGTGTGTTCTACCTGCGCCACGGTGTCTTTTCCTCCCCTCTTGGTTCATTGTGTTCTCAGTGTGTGTTCTACCTGCGCCAGTGTCTTTCCCTCACCTCTTGTTTCAGTGTGTTTTACCTGCGCCACAGTGTCTTTTCCTCATCTCTTGGTTCAGTGTGTTCTCAGTGTGTGTTCTACCTGCGCCACGGTGTCTTTTCCTCCCCTCTTGGTTCATTGTGTTCTCAGTGTGTGTTCTACCTGCGCCAGTGTCTTTCCCTCACCTCTTGTTTCAGTGTGTTTTACCTGCGCCACAGTGTCTTTTCCTCATCTCTTGGTTCAGTGTGTTCTCAGTGTGTGTTCTACCTGCGCCAGTGTCTTTTCCTCCCCTCTTGGTTCAGTGTGTTTTACCTGCGCCACAGTGTCTTTTCCTCATCTCTTGGTTCAGTGTGTTCTCAGTGTGTGTTCTACCTGCGCCACGGTGTCTTTTCCTCACCTCTTGGTTCAGTGTGTTTTACCTGCGCCACAGTGTCTTTTCTTTCCCTCATCTCTTGGTTCAGTGAGTTCTCAGTGTGTGTTCTACCTGCGCCACAGTGTCTTTCCCTCACCTCTTGGTTCAGTGAGTTCTCAGTGTGTGTTCTACCTGCGCCACAGTGTCTTTCCCTCACCTCTTGGTTCAGTGTGTTTTACCTGCGCCACAGTGTCTTTCCCTCATCTCTTGGTTCAGTGAGTTCTCAGTGTGTGTTCTACCTGCGCCACAGTGTCTTTCCCTCACCTCTTGGTTCAGTGTGTTTTACCTGCGCCACAGTGTCTTTCCCTCACCTCTTGGTTCAGTGTGTTTTACCTGCGCCACAGTGTCTTTCCCTCATCTCTTGGTTCAGTGAGTTCTCAGTGTGTGTTCTACCTGCGCCACAGTGTCTTTCCCTCACCTCTTGTTTCAGTGTGTTCTACCTGCGCCACAGTGTCTTTCCCTCACCTCTTGTTTCAGTGTGTTCTACCTGCGCCACAGTGTCTTTCCCTCATCTCTTGGTTCAGTGAGTTCTCAGTGTGTGTTCTACCTGCGCCACAGTGTCTTTCCCTCACCTCTTGGTTCAGTGTGTTCTCAGTGTGTGTTCTACCTGCGCCACAGTGTCTTTCCCTCACCTCTTGTTTCAGTGTGTTCTACATGCGTCACAGTGTCTTTCCCTCACCTCTTGGTTCAGTGTGTTCTCAGTGTGTGTTCTACCTGCGCCACAGTGTCTTTCCCTCACCTCTTGTTTCAGTGTGTTCTACCTGCGCCACAGTGTCTTTCCCTCACCTCTTGTTTCAGTGTGTTCTACCTGCGCCACAGTGTCTTTCCCTCATCTCTTGGTTCAGTGAGTTCTCAGTGTGTGTTCTACCTGCGCCACAGTGTCTTTCCCTCACCTCTTGGTTCAGTGTGTTCTCAGTGTGTGTTCTACCTGCGCCACAGTGTCTTTCCCTCACCTCTTGTTTCAGTGTGTTCTACATGCGTCACAGTGTCTTTCCCTCACCTCTTGGTTCAGTGAGTTCTCAGTGTGTGTTCTACCTGCGCCACAGTGTCTTTCCCTCACCTCTTGGTTCAGTGTGTTTTACCTGCGCCACAGTGTCTTTCCCTCATCTCTTGGTTCAGTGTCTTCTACCTGCGCCACAGTGTCTTTCCCTCACCTCTTGTTTCAGTGTGTTCTACCTGCGCCACAGTGTCTTTCCCTCACCTCTTGGTTCAGTGTGTTCTACCTGCGCCACAGTGTCTTTCCCTCACCTCTTGTTTCAGTGTGTTCTACCTGTGTCACAGTGTCTTTCCCTCACCTCTTGTTTCAGTGTGTTCTACATGCGTCACAGTGTCTTTCCCTCACCTCTTGGTTCAGTGAGTTCTACCTGCGCCACAGTGTCTTTCCCTCACCTCTTGTTTCAGTGTGTTCTACCTGTGTCACAGTGTCTTTCCCTCACCTCTTGTTTCAGTGTGTTCTACATGCGTCACAGTGTCTTTCCCTCACCTCTTGGTTCAGTGAGTTCTACCTGCGCCACAGTGTCTTTCCCTCACCTCTTGGTTCAGTGTGTTCTACCTGCGCCACAGTGTCTTTCCCTCACCTCTTGGTTCAGTGTGTTCTACCTGCGCCACAGTGTCTTTCCCTCACCTCTTGGTTCAGTGTGTTCTACCTGCGCCACAGTGTCTTTCCCTCACCTCTTGTTTCAGTGAGTTCTACCTGCGCCACAGTGTCTTTCCCTCACCTCTTGTTTCAGTGAGTTCTACCTGCGCCACAGTGTCTTTCCCTCACCTCTTGGTTCAGTGTGTTCTACCTGCGCCACAGTGTCTTTCCCTCACCTCTTGTTTCAGTGAGTTCTACCTGCGCCACAGTGTCTTTCCCTCACCTCTTGTTTCAGTGAGTTCTACCTGCGCCACAGTGTCTTTCCCTCACCTCTTGGTTCAGTGTGTTCTACCTGCGCCACAGTGTCTTTCCCTCACCTCTTGTTTCAGTGAGTTCTACCTGCGCCACAGTGTCTTTCCCTCACCTCTTGTTTCAGTGAGTTCTACCTGCGCCACAGTGTCTTTCCCTCACCTCTTGTTTCAGTGAGTTCTACCTGCGCCACAGTGTCTTTCCCTCACCTCTTGTTTCAGTGAGTTCTACCTGCGCCACAGTGTCTTTCCCTCACCTCTTGTTTCAGTGAGTTCTACCTGCGCCACAGTGTCTTTCCCTCACCTCTTGGTTCAGTGTGTTCTACCTGCGCCACAGTGTCTTTCCCTCACCTCTTGTTTCAGTGAGTTCTACCTGCGCCACAGTGTCTTTCCCTCACCTCTTGTTTCAGTGAGTTCTACCTGCGCCACAGTGTCTTTCCCTCACCTCTTGGTTCAGTGTGTTCTACCTGCGCCACAGTGTCTTTCCCTCACCTCTTGTTTCAGTGAGTTCTACCTGCGCCACATTGTCTTTCCCTCACCTCTTGTTTCAGTGAGTTCTACCTGCGCCACAGTGTCTTTCCCTCACCTCTTGGTTCAGTGTGTTCTACCTGCGCCACAGTGTCTTTCCCTCACCTCTTGTTTCAGTGAGTTCTACCTGCGCCACAGTGTCTTTCCCTCACCTCTTGTTTCAGTGAGTTCTACCTGCGCCACAGTGTCTTTCCCTCACCTCTTGTTTCAGTGAGTTCTACCTGCGCCACAGTGTCTTTCCCTCACCTCTTGTTTCAGTGAGTTCTACCTGCGCCACAGTGTCTTTCCCTCACCTCTTGTTTCAGTGAGTTCTACCTGCGCCACAGTGTCTTTCCCTCACCTCTTGTTTCAGTGAGTTCTACCTGCGCCACAGTGTCTTTCCCTCACCTCTTGTTTCAGTGAGTTCTACCTGCGCCACAGTGTCTTTCCCTCACCTCTTGGTTCAGTGTGTTCTACCTGCGCCACAGTGTCTTTCCCTCACCTCTTGGTTCAGTGTGTTCTACCTGCGCCACAGTGTCTTTCCCTCACCTCTTGTTTCAGTGTGTTCTACCTGCGCCACAGTGTCTTTCCCTCACCTCTTGTTTCAGTGTGTTCTACCTGCGCCACAGTGTCTTTCCCTCACCTCTTGTTTCAGTGAGTTCTACCTGCGCCACAGTGTCTTTCCCTCACCTCTTGTTTCAGTGAGTTCTACCTGCGCCACAGTGTCTTTCCCTCACCTCTTGTTTCAGTGAGTTCTACCTGCGCCACAGTGTCTTTCCCTCACCTCTTGTTTCAGTGAGTTCTACCTGCGCCACAGTGTCTTTCCCTCACCTCTTGGTTCAGTGGGATTGGTCTACTTCCCTCCATCAGCTCCACATTGACGAGTTTGTCATATCATTGTCGGCTCACTATTCCGTTGAACCACCAGTAAGTGAATGTTTATAGTATATTAACAGTTCCTTTAGCTGTTCCTGTGTTTTTGATGCATCCAATAGTATTGATTTAACAGAAGTTAACAATTCCAAGTTTGGTGCTGAGTTTAATTTCTTCTGACTTCGACAAATTAAATAGTGCTATGAAACACCATTTTGCCTTTTGCATTCTTCGTTGTAATATCTATGTCTGTTCCCCCATTGTTGTCCACAATGCTGCTCACACAGGTTTATGATTGCGCCTCTTGAAGAGAGGCTTCACGAATGAAGATCAGGTTGTTATTTGTTTGGTTCATCATCATCATCATCATCATCATCATCATCATCATCATCATCATCATCATCCATGTCTGCCGTCAAACGTCGTGGGGAGGGATAATTTGCGCTCCAGCGCTCAATGGGCGGCATTGGATATTGTCATTCCGTGTGATTGTACAATGTCTTTGATGTCGTCAATTCATTTTCTTCTTGGACGTCCTCGTGGTCTCGTCGCAGATGATCTTTGATGTAAGGCCAGTGATGGTAGTTGCTGGTGTTGCATTCTAACGACATGGCCAAACCACTTGATCTTCTGTCTTTCAATAAATGTGGCACAAGGCACATTGATTGAAAGCATATTTGCCTGGTTTAATCTCATTATCTTTGTGTGTCATCTATAAATTGTCAGACTTGTCTGTCATCTATAAATTGTCAGACTTAATTGTTGTGATCTCTCACCAAGTGTGGTCAGTCTGTCTTCCATCTGATGACGCGCGCGCACGTGCGTGCGTGCGTGTGTGTGCGTGTGTGTGTGTGTGTGTGTGTGTGTGTGTGTGTGTGTGTGTGTGTGTGTGTGTGTGTGTGTGTGTGTGTGTGTGTGTGTGTGTGTGTGTGTGTGTGTGTGTGTGTGTGTGTGTGTGTGTGTGTGTGTGTGTGTGTGTGTGTGTGTGTGTGTGTGTGTGTGTGTGTGTGTGTGTGTGTGTGTGTGTGTGTGTGTGTGTGTGTGTGTGTGTGTGTGTGTGTGTGTGTGTGTGTGTGTGTGTGTGTGTGTGTGTGTGTGTGTGTGTGTGTGTGTGTGTGTGTGTGTGTGTGTGTGTGTGTGTGTGTGTGTGTGTGTGTGTGTGTGTGTGTGTGTGTGTGTGTGTGTGTGTGTGTGTGTGTGTGTGTGTGTGTGTGTGTGTGTGTGTGTGTGTGTGAGAGACAGGAGAGCAATGTTTATGGCGAAGTCAAAGTCATCCAGCTGTATTGTCTTACTGTCGGTAAAGAAAATAATGGTGACAAAAGACATCCCTGTGATACTCATGTCAATGTATCCTCATGAAAAAGAAAAAAAAACCAACTCATATATTCATAGTTTGCCTTGATTAAGTTAAGGATTTTCTGTGGGCTTTCATAGTGACGGATCAACCCACCTCGGGATTCCCTACAACGGGGTCAATGGTCGTTTCATAATCCACAAATCCAGTATTCTGTGAAACGCCTAGACTGGTGTCAGTCTGTCTGTCTGTCTGTCTGTCACTCTCCATCCTCTCTGTCTGTCTGTCTGTCTGTCTGTCTGTCTCTCTCTCTCTCTCTCTCTCTCTCTCTCTCTCTCTCTCTCTTTTTTTTTTTTCTCGCTCTTTCTCTCATCCCCAAGTACTGGACACAAGACAAGGTTAAACAACACCCGCCCCCGCACCGTCTTATCCCTCCTCCAGATGGCGAACTGGCTCTCGTTACGTGTCACGTCGCTTTCACCGAACACTCGGGTTCGCCTGGGATGTGTTCACCACCCAGCCACCAGAAGAGAAGGTGTTCACAGATCGATTCAATACAATACAACACTGCACACCTACCAACAATGGACGGCTCCCGGCCGTGTGTCCGCGCGCGCTAGAAGCCACACACTTGCTCACACGCGGCATCATTACGCGGCTGTCGCGTGCGGTCAACGGTAAACAAAAGTGCACGTAAGACTTCGGCGATATTTGAATCACATCTGCACATTGTTGTGTGATTGACATTAAAGCGATGGCTACATTCCGTGAGAGATTACTGGGATACATTATCTATTGATTGCGTGGCATAGTGGTGATTCTTGCGAATCAACAAAAACATCAGAGTTTAGTGAACCATTAACTAAAGATTGCGTGGCACAGTGGTGATTCTTGTGAATCAACAAAAACCATCAGCGTTTAGTGAACAAAATTATCAGTTTAGTGAAACATTAACTATTGATTGCGTGTTACAGCGGTGATTCTTGTGAATTAACAAAAACATCAGAGTTTAATGAACTATTATCTGATTGCGTGGCACAGTGGTGATTCTTATGAATCAACAAAAACATCACAGTTCAGTGAAACATTAACTAACGATTGCGTGGTACAGTGGTGATTCTTGTGAATCAACAAAAACATCACAGTTCAGTGAAACATTAACTAACGATTGCGTGGTACAGTGGTGATTCTTGTAAATCAACAAAAACATCACAGTTCAGTGAAACATTAACTGATTGCGTGGCACAGTGGTGATTCTTGTGAATCAACAAAAACATCACAGTTCAGTGAAACATTAACTAACGATTGCGTGGTACAGTGGTGATTCCAGTAAATCAACAACAACTGGAAAGTGGAACGGGTCAGCCTTTACTAGTGAACGTTTGCGTGGAACAAGTCAGCAAGTAAGCGACCTAGCTGGAACACAATTCAGACAAGGTTTGCCAAAACTCCAATTTTAGTGTTTTGTGTGCTTCGTACAGTGTTGGTGATATTTTTGGGGTAAGTGACGGGTTGTCCGCCTATGTCAAATGCTGGCCATATCTTGCTGTGAGTGATGGTTTCTGTATCTGTGTGGAATGGTGGTTTCATTTACCAAATGAAAACAAAAAAATAAAACTAAATACGGAGAGTATCATAAAACAAGGACTCACTGTTCTATTGTTTGAACTCCGGACTCAAAGGACGCGAGGCGCGTGACTAGGGCTATCCCCCGACTCGTAGTTGTCGCACATTCGTACATCTATACCGGCTCTCATTATGTACAACGAGCACCGAGTCAGCTGTGTTGTGTATACGTATCTAAACATCAGTTCGATATTTTAAATCTGTCTAGAGCAGCAGCTGTACACTGACTAGCACATTGGCCTACCGACTCGAGTGTGTGTGTTCGAATCTCATGAATGTGTTCCAAAATTGACATCTGGAGACTCACCCTAAACTGTGTGCCAGGAAATAGTGTGAGAAATAAAGATGACGTGGGCGATATTCAACACATTGCCCACCGAGTGCCTACTGAACTGGACAACTTGTCGCTAGCTTCATATAGCCAATAGCCTTTAGGCCTTTTGACAAATATTTTTATATTTTAACTATTCAACTCTCAAAAAAAAATAAAAAATGTTGCGATAGATGACCAAAGAGGGAGATAACCACTATTAAAATCACGAGTGCATGACTTTCCGATCATCTCCAAGTGCCTATGCCAGGAGGCCGGTGAAATCCCGAGTCAAGTGGGCGAAACATTTGCCGTCTGGAGAGGGGTTTGAACCCAGGGACACCGGGCCGCCAGGCGAGTCCACTCCTTGCTATGTACCCGTGGGACGGTAGTTGTAGTAGTAGTAGTAGTAGTAGTAGTAGTAGTAGTAGTAGTAGTAGTAGTAGTAGTAGTAGTAGTAGTAGTAGTAGTAGTAGTAGTAGTAGTAGTAGTAGTAGTAGTAGTGGTGTGTTTATCAAATACGCCAGGAAATCGGTGAATGATAATGTGGTATGGGAAGTGATTCCATGGACCTTATGATCCGACATCCCCAACAATAGACTGTCCGGAGTTTTCTCTCTTCAGTTGTCAACTGACTCCAAACATCAAAAGTAGTAGTTAGACCCTCCTGCTGGCATCACAGCTGGCATCACAGCTGGCATCTCCTGGAGATCATCAAGGATTTATTCTTCCACCTGTAGCCGCAACTATAAACGTCCAGCTGCTACCGTGGCTATACTCTACCTAAGTGGTTCTCAACCTTTTTTGGCCCGTGCCCCCCTTCACCATATTTTCATAACGTCACCCCCTCCCCGCCTCCTTCTTCGTATTTCCTACCTAAATATTTGGCCCGTGCCCCCCCCCCCCCCCCCCATTTTCACCATATTTTCAGAACGTCATTCTCCCCTTTCGTATTTCCTGCCTAAAAATCCCGCCCCCGCCCCTACACAGTATACGTAATATTTTTTTTTTTTTTTTTTGCATATCCTTTTACAGGACATCGCTGTCAACAACAGCATCTTTCAGCTGTCTGTTGATTTCTTGGCAAGATTACGCTCAGTAGTTTGCTATTGCTTTCTGAGCGGCCGGCTCAGTATCCCGCAAGTCACCAGCGGGGGTCGAACCGCTCAGTTCTCTCCCGCTACGAGACTCTGCGTGATAAACGGGATTACGGAGAAAGTTTTGTAACCCCTCAGCCAGAGAGACCGGCATACGTAATAATGGAAGCTAAAAATGTAATAGCACATACTAAAACAAGTCTGGACGTCCACATAAAACGTGATTTGTGGGTCTACTCACTTTATAAAATGAATTTCAGAAGGGTGAGACGTACAGAACCGTACAGTATGAAGAGAAAAACAATATGAGGTAATTGGTTCTTGTATTAACGCGATCTTGAAATAATCTTAATTTACCCCCCCCCCCCCCCTCTGTGGAAACCCTTAAATTCTTCCCTAGGGGGGGGGGGAATTCCCCACCGGTTGAGAACCACTGCTCTACCTACTCTAGATTGCGATTTTCACCTTCAGATTGTCATCATAGCTATAATCTCCCTGCTGTAATCTCCTAGCTGTAATCTCCCAGCTGTAATCTCCAATCTGTAATCTCCTAGCTGTAATCTCCTAGCTGTAATCTCCCAGCTGTAATCTTCCAGCTGTAATCGCCCCTCCCCCCAACTGTAATCTCCCTGCTGTAATCTCCTAGCTGTAATCCTCCAGCTGTAATCCCCCAGCTGTAACCTCCCAACTGTAATCTCCCTGCTGTAATCTCCTAGCTGTAATCTCCCAGCTGTAATCCCCCAGCTGTAACCTCCCAACTGTAATCTCCCTGCTGTAATATCCTAGCTGTAATCTCCCAGCTGTAATCTCCAAGCTGTAATCGCCCCTCCCCCCCCCCCCAACTGTAATCTCCCTGCTGTAATCTCCTAGCAGTAATCCCCCTGCTGTAATCTCCCTGCTGTAATCTCCTAGCTGTAATCTCCCAGCTGTTAACTCCCAGCTGTCACCATTAGCTGCAGCTAGTATATATTAGCTAATATAGAAAGAGACAAATCGAAACAACCAAGCCCTCCATTAGTGTGTGTCCCTGAGCTACCCATGTCGCTCCCCTAACGGATATTCATTTGTACATCTGCAGGACTAGTGAAGGAGTCAGCAACTGAGAGGTATGACGCCAGCGGAAGGATGGTATCAGAAGGTATAGTATATAATATCAATTAACTCTGTCACCATCATCTCCATGTTCATTGCCATCACATTCGTTAACAAATTCATTTACATCTTCGTCCAGCTCCAGCCGTCACTCTGAACATATTTTAAAACAAGGCAGCAGTCACCTTAAGGTTTATATCTCCATATAGTTTGTCCTCACATGGAGCGGCTTGAAGCCACAATGATCTTCTCTGGTCTGTATGTGTTGGACATGCTTGCAGCTGTAGCCTAGCTATCGTCTGACAAATTCCAATTATATTCATCAGTGTGGGTGAGGTGAGGGCAAGGGCGGCTATTTAACACAGTCCCCCGGGGAGTGGCACATCGGTGACTTGTGGCGAGAAACCTCCACACCAAACTCACCCCAACAGATGTAAGCTTGGCTCTGAGCTCAGAGCACCTGAACGTGAATGTATCGGGTTTGAACTCCCAGATCATTCCCATCCACCCAACGAACCAGCCTGAAGCTTTCTTGATAATAATTGTTCTCATCTCATCTCATCTCATCATGTTCCTCTTGTACCTTGCGGTGTCGAGGTGAAGTATAAACTTCGTGAGAGTGCCCGGTTATGGGCTTCGTATATCGACATTCCCATGGATTCTGTTATTCCCTCCGTCCAGCGTTTACGTGGTCGGCCTCTTCCTCTGTTTCCATCTGGTCTGTACGTCATTGCCTGTTGTGGCATGCTGTTGACTGGTAGCCTACTTGCATGGCCAAACCATTTGACTTGCTGCTTTCTAATAAAATCTAGAGCAGCTTTAACCCCCACTTTAGTCCTGATTTCTTCATTTCTGATCTTATCTCTTCTTGATACGTTGAGTATTCTTCTCAGGAACCTCATTTCTGTTGTTGTGATTTTTCTTTTCTCTTTTTCTGTCATTGTCCAGGTTTGGCATTGGTAGCACAGAGTTGGTAGGAAGATTGTGTTGTAAAGTGCTTTCTTAGTAGTTATTGATACATGTTTGTTCTTTAGTATTGGTGCCATTTGTCCAATGAGTTGATTTGCCTTATTGCACCTATTTTCGATCTCGTCTTCTGATCTGCCATTTGATGATATTATACTTCCTAGGTACTTGAAGCTCTTTACTTGTTTCAAGGGATGTTCGTTTAGGTGAATTGTTGCTGTTTGTTCTTCTTTAGTTATAGTCATTACCTCTGTTTTGCTTGTGCTAATTTTCATGTTATGTTCCCTACACATTTCGTTTAGACTATTCATGTGGTCTTGTAATTCAGCTTCTGATTTTGCTATTAGTGCTTGGTCGTCCGCAAACAGGAGTTCTCTAATGGTTAGATTTGCAGATGGTTCTTCTTCTGTGTTCTCGTCATGCGGTATTCTTGCTGTCTCTGCTTGGCTGGTTTCTTTACATATGTTGTCTATATATGTTATGAACAAGAGAGGGGACAGGACACAACCTTGTTATAATAATTGTTATAATTCTGAATACCATTACCGTAGTTGTCGTTATCTTTCTCCTGTTTGATACTACCAGCATGGCGTCGTCGTCTACATCTTTATCGTCATTCTCTATTACTCTCCCATGTCACCATCCTCTAATACTCACCGTCGTTAACATCCTCTAATATTCACCGCCGTTAACGTCCTCTTTGAATATCTTTAACACTCCCGCGTCCTCTGTACACCTACTTTTTTTATTATCAGATCGCTTTCTTCTTCTTTCTCTTCTTCGACATCGTCATCGCCCAAGCCGTTGTCGTTGTCTTCTTCCCCATCATCATCTTATTTCTCCCCACCCCATCTCCATCTGTTATCCACCACCCATTCAAACTTTTTATACCTCCAACACCATCTGTTATCCCTTTATCTCCATCTGTTATTCCTCCATCTTTACCTGTTATCCCTTCATATTTACTTGTGATCCCTCCATCTTTACCTATTATCCCTCCACCTTTACCTGTTATCCCTCCATCTTTACCTATTATTCTCTCAATCCTATGTGTTATCTCATTGTCTCCAAATGTTATCTCCCCATCTGTTGTCCCTCCATCTATTTTCCCCCATCTCTACCTGTTATTCCTCCATCTTTATCTGTTATTCCCCCCCCCCCCATCACTACCTGTTATCCTCCCATCTCTACCTGTTATTCCCCCCCCCCCATCACTACCTGTTATCCTCCCATCTCTACCTGTTATCCTCCCATCTCTACCTGTCATCCCTCCATCCCCAGTCGGGTACCATGCTGACCAAGCTGTGTGCCTACCTGGCCTCCTGCCCGTGCTGCGACTGTTGGTCCAGGACAAGAGGCAAGACGCCACCTCAGCGGCCCCACATCCAGCACGCATGCCTGGACCAACACCTGACCCGGCCGGACACCCCCAGCAGCACATCCGACAGCCTCAGGAGTGGCAGGTGAGAGGCTCAGGTGAACTCTTTCAGGCTGGTAGACACACAGGGATACACCGAGTTACGTGTGTGTGTGTGTGTGTGTGTGAGTGTGTGTGTGTGTGTGTAAGAGTGTTCGTGTATGTAAGGGTAGGTGTGTGTAAGCGTATGTGTGTGTAAGCGTGTGTGTGTATGTAAGCGTATATGTGTGTAAGCGCTTGTGTGTGTGTGTGTGTAAGCGTATGTGTGTCTAAGTGTGTGTGTAAGCGTGTGTGTGCCTAAGTGTGTGTGTAAGCGCGCGCGTGTGTGTAAGCGTGTGTGTGTAAGCATGTGTATGTATGTAATCGTATGTGTGTGTAAGCGTATGTGTGTGTGTATGTAAGCGTAGGTGTGTAAGCTTATGTATATGTGGCATTTACTTTTGCAGAACATTGCAATCAACCGCAGGTAATTTTGCGATCAGTAGTTTGCCATTGCTTTCTTAACGAAAAGTCTTGGTTTAAGTTTAACTTAACGCAGATATAGGAGTTTTAACCGCATATACTGCCATCAGCGCACTGAAAGCTTAGGAGCGAGCGCTGTGATCATGTCTATATACAGTCACAAACACGCGCGCGCGCTAGTATCGTCCAGTAAGTGCCCGGATGTTGTCAGAATAACCCACAGACGAAGATTGTTAGTTTAGAAACTACTCCAAAGATAAGTTTAGAAATTACTCCAAAGTTAAGTTTAGAAACCAAAATTAAGTTTAGAAACTACTTCAAAGTTAAGTTTAGAAACTACTCTAAAGTTAAGTTTAGAAACCAAGGCTAAGTTTAGAAACTACTCCAAAGTTAAGCTTAGAAACTACTCCAAAGTTAAGTTTAGAAACTAAAGTTAAGTTTAGACACCTCTTCAAACTTAAGTTTAGAAACTCCAAAGTTCAGTTTAGAAACCATTCCAGACGTAATTTTAGAAACTACTCCAAAGTTAAGTTTAGAAATCTTAGAAACTACGTCAAAGCTAAGTTGAGAAACTACTCCAAAGTTAAGTCTGGAAACCAAATTTAAGGTTAGAATTTACTTCTAAGTTAAGTTTAGAAACTACTCCATAGTTAAGTTTAGCAACTACTCCAAATGTAACTTTAGAAACTAAAATTAAATTTAGAAACCAACATTAAGTTTAGAAACTACTCCGAAGTTAAGTTTATAAACCAAAGTTAAGTTTAGAAACTACTTTAAAGTCAAGTTTCGAAACTACCCAAAAGGTAATTTAGAAACTACTCCAAAGTTAAGTATAGAAATCAAAGTTAAGTTTAAAACCAAAGTCAAGTTTTGAAACTATTCCAAAGTTATTTGTTTAATAACTACTCCAAAGATAAGTTTAGAAACCACAGTTTAGTTTAGAAACTATTTCAAAATTAAATTTAACAACTCCAAAGAAAAGTTTAGAAACTACTCCGAAGTTACGTTTAGAAACAAACGCTAAGTTGAGAAACTATTCCAAAGTTAAGTTTAACAACTACTCCAAAGTTAAGTGTAGAAATTAAAGTTAAGTTTAGAAACCTCTTCACAGTTAATTTTAGAACTCCAAAGTTAAGTTTAGAAACTACTCTAAAGTTAAGTTTAGAAACTACTCCAAAGTTAAGTTTAGGAAGCAAAGTTAAGCTTAGAAACTACTTCAAAGTTACGTTTAGAAACTATGCCAAATTTAAGCTTAGGGAGCAAAGTTAAGCTTAGAAACTACTTCAAAGTTAAGTTTAGAAACTACGCCAAAGTTAAGTTTAGAAACTACTCCAAAGTATTAATCTGACAGTGGTGGAACGGACAGTATCAGCAAATTTCCGCTGTTTGTTTTTCAAAATGGCGTCGGACCAGTTGATGAAATTTTGTGATGATATTTTTGGTGAAAGAAGGTTTAAAACTGGCTGAAACTCATCGCTGATTGTCATGTGTGTCTGGAGAACAGACTGTGGCATGGTAATGAATGTTTGAATTGTGTAAACGTTTTCGACAAAGTCATGAATCCATCGAAGATAAGTCCTGTGAAGGTGTCATTCTTAAACACGACAAAGCAGCATCCCATACAGCCGCCAAAACTATAGAAATTATCTAAACATTGCATTTGGAGGTGTAATGCAATAATAATAAATAATAATATAATATACATGTGTGTGTGTGTGTGTGTGTGTGTGTGTGTGTGTGTGTGTCTAATGAGCGTACACTAACCTGTCTCAAACGGACACCACAAAATAACACAAACGCAGACGAATTCAATCATATCTCGTCGGCTCACAACCAAATCATTGACTGCCACAGAGAATTTGAATACTGTTCAGACTTTTCATCAACTCATCTAATTTACATAAGCTTATGCTAATTCCCAATTTAAATAAGCTTATGCTAATCTCGCCCACGACACAGAATTAACAAACACCACTTAGTGTCTTACTTCCGGCCGCCTTCGCTTGCACCATTTTATGCAGGTGTCCTGCAGCTGCCAGTTTCTGAAAATGGAGGCGAGTTGTTTTGGTGCGTTTACAGAATGGAGGAGTGGCTGAGACAGAACAATGTCACATTCAGAGATTGTATAGAACATGTATGGTTGGCTATGTCATTGTACAGAGAATGTATATAATGCATACGGTTAGTTTTATTGTTGTAAAGAGAACGTATAGAATATATACGGTCAGTATTGTTGGTGTACATAAAACTTACAGCGTGTATACGGTTAGATTTATCGCTGTACAGAGACCGTATAGAATGTATACTGTGTTTTGTGTCCTTGTACAGACAACGTATGGACTCCAGGGCCGACTCTGTGTCGTCTGCTAGTGGTATCAGCATTGACAGCAGGCGTCATGTCACACCTGTCATTGACATGAGGCCCATAGAGTTCTGGACAGCACACAGGTCAGTAGGTCTTGCAATGTCTGGAATGTTTGTTTATTCATGACAATAAAATAATAAACAGATGTCTACACAGCAGCTAGAAAATAAAGCCAACTGTATACACAACACTCTAGAAGTCTAGACGGAACATGTTGAGATCTGTAGACACAGCACACTAGACAGAATCTGTTGATATCTGTAGACACAGCACACTACACAGAACAGAAGACTGCACCTGGTAACATTTGTAGACACATAGCAGAGAACAATCCAGTTATTATACCACTATCCTCATACAGATCCCAGTTAGTATACCACTATCCACACACAAATTCCAGTTAGTATACCACTATCCACACATAGATTACAGTTATTATACCACTATCCACACACAGATTCCAGTTATTATACCACTATCCACACACAAATTCCAGTTAGTATACCACTAACCACACACAGATTACAGTTATTATACCACTATCCACACACAGATTCCAGTTAGTATACCACTATTCACACACAGATTCTAATTAGTTTACCACTATCAACACACGGATTCCTGTTTGCTGTCCACTTGAAATGACCTGAAACTGTGTGTTGCTCTCCAGGGAGACCGTCCAGCCGCAGTCCAGTCGCAGACTGCCCAGTGAGGGTGAGATCCACGTGGAGAACTTCCAGAAGGAGCTGTACCACCTGCCGGCCGCCGCCGAGGCCTGTCTGACTGACGAGGAGAAGCTGGCACAGTTCCAACTAGGGCAGCTGCACTTCGGGCTTCGCTATGATCTAGAGTCCAAGGTAATCAGACGGACGGACGGACGGAGGGACGGACGTACAGAGAAATATTCTTGCCCCACAACGCTGTTGCGACGTGCCTCGTACAGACTGCGAATAAGAATGTTCAAATCAGTGGTTCTCAACCTTTTTTGACCAATTCACCCCTTCACCAAATATTCAGAATGTTACCTCCCCCCCCCCCCTTTTCATATTTCCACCCTATAAATCCCCCCCCCCCCCCCCGCTGAGCCCCTACACAGTATACATAAAAATGGAAGCTTGCTTGCTTGTGTTCGTTGGCTTGAGCTCCAACGCGAAGTCCTGTATGTCGGATGAAGGCATCCTGTTGTCCAACATCAGTGTGATGTCATACAGGACCTGAGTTTTGCGTGAGTATCCGTTGTCCCATGTCTGGCTTATTGGTGTGCAGACTGGTGGTTCCTCGCCTAATAGGCAGACACTCTCCGACTTCGGAGGAATCGGCGATCCTACTGACTTTAGCCAGGACCCCGCAGGGACCTGTTGCCCAGGACGCTCGACGAAGACGCGTCAATAGGTCTTGGCCAGTATATAACCCGACCCTGGTGCCTTGGAAACACCTCTGCGTCCCAAAATGGAAGCTAAATTTAATAACACATACTAGAACAAGTCTAGACGTCTAGATAAAACGTGATTTGCGAGTGTACTTACGTTTTAAAACGAATTTCAGAAGGGCGAGAAGTACAGAACTGTAAAGTATGGAGGGAAAAACAACATAAAGTAATCGGTTCTGTACTAACGCGATCTTGAAATAATCTTAACCCCCCCCCCCCCCCCAAATCTCCCCTGGGGTGGGGGGGGGGGAGGTGGGGTTCCCTACTGGCTGAGAAATCTGGTTTAAAGAACTGGAGAAGATTAAGAAAAAGCTATTGGAGTTAGAGAGGGAGAGAGGTAGAGTGGAAGAAAGAAAGAGGGAGAGAGGAGAGAACGAACGAACGAACTTTATTTTCAAAGTGTAACATATTGGGCACGCTGGCCCGTCTTACATTCGGCCCTTCCAATCACTCATCTTTCATTCATCAGTGCATAGTGCATTCACAAAGGAAAAAAACACATTGTCAAATGAATGTTGTAAACATAAACAATGCATGTTACCATGTTATGAGACAAATCCCCCACCCACCCACCCACCCACCCACCCACCCATCCCCTATCCATCCGCGTGTCCCCCCTCCCACACACACACACATCCACCACCCAACCAAACACATACCCACAAGCACATACATGCCCCCATCCATCCACCCATCCCCCAACCCACACATTCCACACACACCCCCACATAACCATCTCCCCACCCACACACACACACATCACCCACCCACCACACATCCCTCCACACACACCCCCACCCACCCACACACAAACCCAGCCACCCATCCATCACCCACCCACACATCCCCCACCTTCACACATCTCCCCACCCACACGCACACATCCTCCAACCATCCCATAACCTACCAACACTCACGCACCCACTTATCCAACACCACCCACCCACACACCCCAACCACTCAGCCAAACAGACATCCCTCAACCACATATCCAACACCCACACACACATATTCCCGCCAGCTCACATATTCCGCACCTACCCATACACAAAACCAGCACCCACCCACACATCCCCCACTTACACACATTCCCCACCCACACAATCTCCCCCACCCACACATCCTGCACCCACACACACACATCCCCCTACCCACCCCCAACCTACACACACTCACCCTCCCACAGAGAGAGAGAGAGAGAGAGAGAGAGAGAGAGAGAGAGAGAGAGAGAGAGAGAGAGAGAGAGAGATCGAAAGAGAGACAAAGAGGGGAGAGGGTGAGACAAGCAAACAATGAAAGAAAGAGAGAGAGGAGGGATAGAGGGACAGATTGAGAGAGACAGAGATTGAGAGAGAGACGAAGAGAGAGAAGGCGAGAGGTGAGTTGAAGAGTGAAAAAAATGTTTCCTGTCTGTCTGTCTGTCTATCTGTCTGTCTGTCTGTCTGTCTGTCTGTCTGTCTGCATGTCTGCCTGTCTGTCCTCTTCGATATCTTGTAATGAAGACTGAGCACGTGTGGGTATGTCCCATGTGCTGTGACTAGGGATGCTTCCGGCAGGCCGCCCTGCTTACAGAGACCCAGCCACGTGGGGTAAAACCCGGTGCAATGACGTACATCGTCTGGCCAGTGAGCCTCTGTTACTACTGACTCGCAGACTGAAGCAGCCTGCTACACGAACGCGATTGTCAATACGATCCATATATTAGCGATAATTCGCGGTTGTACTATTCGTTAGCCGGTCTCTCTGGCTGTGGGGTTACAACACTTTCTCTCTGTAATCCCGTTTATCACGCAGAGTCTCGCAGCGGAGCGAGAACTGAGGTGGTTCGACCCCCGCTCGTGACTTGCGGATACTGAGCCGGCCGCTCAGAAAGCAATGGCAAACTACTGAGCGTAATCTTGCCAAGAGATCAACAGACAGTTGAAAGATGCTGCTGTTGACAGCTAAGTCCTGTAAAAGGATACGCAAAACATTTTTTTTTACTATTCGTTATGCAATGGAAACTACTGAAAGTAAACTTGCTAAGAAATCACAATCAGTCAGAAAATGCCGGGGTCGACTGCCACGTTCTATAAAGAATACGCAGATAACTGATTATTGGTTGTGTCTTTCAGGTTCTGGTAGTGAAAATCATCGAGGCGCGCGACCTGCCACCCCCGTACTGCATGGACGATACCAAACAGGACATGGCCCACTCCAATCCCTACTGTAAAATCTCCTTACTGCCGGACCAGAAAGCCTCCAAACAGACCACGGTACAGAGAAAGACACAAGAGCCGGCGTGGAACGAGTTCTTCAGCTTCGATATCGATTACCAGGAGTCACAAGAGAGGACTTTGGAGATCCTTCTCAAGGACTTTGACAAGTTTTCCAGACATCGACTCATCGGGAGAGTCTTATTGCCCCTCTGTTCCGTCAACTTGATCAAGGGTGGGCACATGTGGAAGCCGTTGCTACCCGGCAGTAAGGTAAGCGTGCTCGCTGGACTTGTACATGAAATTATGAGTTGCTTTCATGATCTGAGCAGGCATCGTTCATTCAGTTCAGTTCACTTTAGCTAAGTTTAGTCCAGTTAAGCTCAGTTTAACTCAGTTCAGTTCATGTCACTATTATCGCACTCTGCACATGTCCATAGGTGATGCCATCTGTCATAGGTTGAGTTGAGCTCTCACTGACGTTGTGGTGGATGAGGATTCCAAACTCTTGCACTCCAGATGAGCAAACTTGGTCTAGTTTAGGCAGATTAACCACACGTCCCAGGACACACAAGAACAGAGCCTGGGCATGGGTCATGCACCAATACAAGTAGATGCTCTTGGTATCGCAAGGGAGTGGGACAGTACATGTAGTTGCTCTTGGTATCGCCATGGAGTGGGACAGTACATGTAGATGCTCTTGGTATCGCCATGGAGTGGGACAGTACAAGTAGATAGATGCTCTTGGTATAGCCAGGGAGTGGGACAGTACAAGTAGATGCTATTGGTATCGCCATGGAGTGGGACAGTACAAGTAGATGCTATTGGTATCGCCATGGTGTGGGACAGTACAAGTAGATAGATGCTCTTGGTATAGCCAGGGAGTGGGACAGTACAAGTAGATAGATGCTCTTGGTATAGCCATGGAGTGGGACAGTACAAGTAGATGCTATTGGTATCGCCGTGGAGTGGGACAGTACAAGTAGATAGATGCTCTTGGTATAGCCAGGGAGTGGGACAGTACAAGTAGATAGATGCTCTTGGTATAGCCATGGAGTGGGACAGTACAAGTAGATGCTATTGGTATCGCCATGGAGTGGGACAGTACAAGTAGATGATGCTGGTATCACTCTCCAATCACCCATTCCCCAATCACACATCCATTAACCACATATCCCCCACCCACACACACCCCTCCCATACACTCACACACATCTCCCCACCCATACACACATCCCCACACACACATCCCCACCCACCAACACATCCCCCATCTACAAGCACATACCTACCACCCACACACACCCCACCACCCACACACCCCACCACCCACACACACCCCACCACCCACACATCCCCACCTACACACATCTTCCCACGCACACACACACACACATCCCCTACCCATAACTCATCTCCCACATATATCCACCCACTCACGTACTCATCCCTCAACCACTCACACCCACACATCCCCCACCCACCAATCAACACATACATCTCCCATCTACCCACCCACACTCACACACCCCATCCACCCAGCCAAACACACACCCCCAGCCTCACATACATCCTTTACCCACCCGCACATTCCACACCCAATCACATCTACCCCACGTACCCACACAACATCTCTCACCCACACAAATCCCCTCCCACACAACACCCCACTCATATACACATCCCTCACCCACACACACACACACATCCCCATACACATCCTCACCCACACATCCCTCACCCACACACACATCTCCCCACACACCCACACATCCCCCACCTACAAACACACTTACCACCCACACATACATCCTCTACCCACCCACAATTACCCCACACACCCACACCCACACATACAGACATATCCCCCACCCAAACAAACATCCCCACACCCATCCCCAACATGCATCACACATCCATCCCCAACCCACACACATCTCCCACACACCCATTCACCCTCATATCCCTCACTCACTCACCCACATACACATTCCCCACCCACCAACACCCCCACACTTCCAACCATCACCCAAATATCCCTCACCCACACACACACACACCATCGACAACACATCTCGTCACCAACCCACACATCACCCATGCACCCAAACACAACCCCTCCACACATACATCCCAACACACACATCCCCAAGACACACATATGCCTCATGCACACCCACACTTCCTCGAATACACTGCATGCATGTACACATATACACACAAACATATATGCATACATACACAAACATACACACATGTGCACACGTACATACATATAAACACACATGTACGCACACATAAACACACGCACAGACATACACACACAAGCACACACACATACACACATTTACACACACATATACACCCATACGCGCATACAGACATGCACACACACATACATCCACACATATAAACACACACACACACACATAGAAACACATACACACACCCATCAATCCACACACATACACGCTGCCACACATAAAAACTAAAACTAATATGAACATATGTGAGCATCCTCACAAGAACATTCACAATTGGGAAAAAATGGAAAATATGGAAAATGGTGATGAAAATATGTTATACATTAGTGGTGCAATTCAGTAAGATAATTCCTGAAATTTACATAAACACAATGAAATAAGCAGTGCATGTTAAATTCAATTGGCAGTAAAAATTGTCAGAATCTCTGTCTCCAACCGAGATGCAGGAACATCGTTACGCCCGCCAGGCGAATAGTCTCCAGCCGGGATGCAGTAACATCGTTACGGCCGCCAGGCGAGTACCAGTTACCTGCCCACAGGTTGCGGGCTGACGCGATCGTCAGCGGTCAGGCAAGGACAAAGCAAGACGCACGCAGTCCCCGTGAAGCCAGTCCACAGGGCAAGCACTGTGTGAGGAAACCGGCAGACTGCTTGGGAACTCGGACATGACAAGACGTGTGGGTTGAGAAAGGCTTCGTATCGTTTCTGTGCCCGAAAGTCGAGTGCTTGTATATCTTGTGAGATAGACTGTGATGCTGTGGTCTTTGTCTGTAAGTGTACTGATGTATTGTATATGTATTGTAATGATCATCACATGCCAAACTAGATTGTCTTGCATGTGAATTGTGAATAAATCCATTGAACTTAGTGTCAAGTCCAATCATTTTGTACTTGTACCCTGACAAAACCACGTAAACGCTGGACGGAGGGAATAACAGAATCCATGGGAATGTCGATATACGAAGCCCATAACCGGGCACTCTCACGAAGTTTATACTTCACCTCGACACCGCAAGGTACAAGAGGAACATGATGAGATGAGACCCTGACAAAAATGTTAATATGAAAGATGAGGATACAGAAAAAAAATATGGCATAATGATATGTTTGGGCTCAGCTCTCTCTCTCTCTCTCTCTCTCTCTCTCTCTCTCTCTCTCTCTCTCTCTCTCTCTCTCTCTCTCTCTCTCTCTCTCTCTCTCTCTCTCTCTGGCTATTTTTCTTTCACGCACACTGACGCACTAACCCCCTCATTGTCTCATTACCTCCCCCTCTCTCTCTCTCTCTCTCTCTCTCTCTCTCTCTCTCTCTCTCTCTCTCTCTCTCTCTAGCCATTTTTCTTTCACACACACTGACGCACCAACTCCCTCATTGTCTCATTACCTCCCACTCTTTCACCCACGCGCTCTCTCTCTCTCTCTCTCTCTCTCTCTCTCTCTCTCTCTCTCTCTCGCTTATACGCACTGACTCTCACACTCGCCCTCTCTTGCACACACACACACACACACACACACACACACACTCACATTTTCACTCTCACTCAATCTCTCACTCACTCTGCCACTTACACTCACTCTCTTACTCTCTCTCTCTCTCTCTCTCTCTCTCTCTCTCTCTCTCTCTCTCTCTCTCTCTCTTACACATTCACTAACTCTCACACTCACTCACTCATGCACAAACCCACAAATTCTCTATCTCATTCACTCACTCACGCTCCCTTACTCACTCACTCACTCGCTGACTCTCTAACTCACACTCACACATGTCAGGGTCTTACAATCTAATGAATCTGGCTCGCTGGACCTAACATATGTGAGACATACACAAGTACAGAATGATTTGACGGGACACACGGTAACACTAAGTTTTGATGGGTTTATTTACACAACACATGCAACACAATCTAATTCGGTATGAGACCATCACAAGGTGAATATCACACTCTATACACAATACTGTAACGAGTTCGCCTTGGGTAGTGAGAGTGAACCACACCCGAGGTGTCTCTACCACTCCCGTGTATTCTAGCCCCAGGGGTTGGACAGGCTGATACACAATTTTTCCCTGTGGTTGATCTCAAATTAGTTATATAAGTCTACAAGCCCCTCCAGATTCTAGACCCCCACTAACTACCTACTCCTGTGGAACAATGAACACTTAGGCATCGTCCGAGACCACATTCAATAAGTATACAAAGAGCAAGTCAACATATCTCAACTTTATTCTACCCCTGAGAATATAGAACTGAAATGAATATCCTGAGAGAAAAATCTATTTACATAAATAGAAGATAGAGTAGAGACAGAATCAGAGATCTTGTGGTCATCATTAAGTTGAGAAGTAGAGTGGATGCAGATGTCCCGTCCAGTCGGTCCGCCACTCACCCGGCCTCCTTCCAGTGAGATGACTTGGACCTTAGTGACCACTCCGTCTCCCAAGCGTGGATCAACAACAATAGAGTTACTGCTGTACCTCACTCAACTGGACCAACTGCATCTTCCTCATACAGTACTACGTCACTGCGAATAAAGTACTGCCCAGGTATCTGTAATCACTAGCTGGACTACAATCCTCCTGGATTGACCTCCAACTAATCTTAAACTTAATGAATGTCAATATCCTATGACCAATCTAATGGTCGATCTGTAGCACATTACTCATGAGTGATGAATCTGTCACTGACCAAGTTAACGGTCTCACACTTCAAACACAGTAGCACAGAGTTTAGTCTATGTTCATGACCAATTCAATGGTCCCTAACTGATAGTACAGTAACACTGGGTCTCGATTCAGTTCTTTGACCAATTCAATGGTCCCTAACTGATAACACAGTTCACTGCTCGGCGCATCAGCTAATGTAACATAGTTCAAAGTCTGCACACTGTTTCAATATAATAGTAGATTCTGATACAGATTTCTTTTGGAGACAATATTCAGGTTGAACTAGATTCCCTAGTCCCTTGACACATCACTTTCTTTGGGTATCTTATACGGACGCTGGTGTAGGTCTCATCAGGACCTTCCACTAAAGCTGTCGTAGGAACCTCCTAAGTGTAGGAATACACCTGTTTCCGCGTTTAGGCAGAACCACCGCATTTGTATACGGTCAGATGTCTCTTGTCATAGAGCATGATTGCTCAAATTACTGAAAGCTCCTTCTGAAAGACTATATCTTCACAAGTATAAACTCAACAACAAACCATCGTGTCCCACACGTGCACCATCAGGGCACTTGACTCTCTGGATGCACCTTCATACATAATGGGTCATCCTGGCATATGGTGTGGTTAAGTCAGGCGAGGTAAGTATAGTGTTCACCCCTTCGCTGTAGCATACGAAGTGGTTTCCGGCCAACAACAAATCTAGTTGACTGGTTCCTCAACAGGCAACTCCTGAAAAGGGAGGGCGACAGGTGAGAGTACTCTGGCCCAAACATTGGTCCACATGCATCCTATCAATAGCTACTCAACTCTCAGTCATGCTAATTAGTTATACATATAACTAAAGCATTATCTCTATATGTACAGTAGCAAAGCATGGGTCGTGGATGTCAGCTGGCCAAGAGAACAGCCCGTCAAACAAAGTAAGAATCAGAATGACGAGTCTGATCATAGGTCTCACCTATCCCTAATCATCTACCAGTTGTCGCTAACGTCACTATTGAAAGTAAGCTGCTATCTTAGTTCTAAAATTAATTGAACTAAACCCTAAGGTAAAGAGTCCCTGGACTCGCCCCTTATATTAATAATGTTCAATAAGAAACATAAGCTTGATCAATATACCATCCCTCGGGATATAGGGATAATACATGATCATATCAGTATATACACCTTCCTGATTGCTTGTGGGACTACCAGCCCACACTGTAGCAACGTCTTCTTATCAGACTCTTACTTAGAGTCCAGAAGCCATTCTTGAGAAAACATGTTCCCCACATGTTCCAAGGGTAATGTTCCAGCTCAGCCCTTCCCAAGTGGATGAGCCTTGGTTGGACCGAACTTCATTTGTGGCCTGGTCTGCCACAACATACTTTCGTAACTTGCTTGCAATTCCCCATATCCCATATGTCCCCGGTGTCTCATACGACCTCCTTGCATCCTTCCATACCGCCAACACATCAGCATTCATTCGCAGTAGTGCTAGCATGAAAGAATCAGGAAAGCAAAGACAAGAATTCAGAACCGCTGTCTATCGCGATTACCCGCATTGGCGTTCGGTATTCCTTCCCGAAGTATCACATACCATGACCTAATATATGCATACACCATGTCACAGCATATATATATATATATATATATATATATATATATATATATATATATATATATATATATATATATATATATATATATATATATATAAATCATCAATGAAGACCTACCTTCACACAGAAATCCCATGTTCCCCACACAATGAATTCACTATTAATTTACACCACAATAGTTTCATCATTCGTAGTGGCACAGAACTAAGTTCTCTCCTTACGTTGTCACTAAGCACACTTCTGTTTGAATCTCCACCTACCCACTTACCTTGTCTAACAGTTCTTGTTGTACTCTTCACTGACTGTCATAAATCTAGATCTCAATCAGGCCTATTAACTAACTACTATTCTAACACAACAACCTAATAGATGCAACAATTTGCAATACTTGATACATACAAGATACGTTTCAATCGCAAACATAACACGACTGCATTACCACCAGGTGATTCGCGAACACAGCTGTAAACAAACACACGGCGTAGCCTACAACAGGCGTTATCGCTCCGTTAGCTCATGAATAATGCAGCGGCATCCGCATACTAATGAGGTTAGCACAGTAGCGTTTTATAGAACAATGACAGAGTTAATTAATTTAAACAAATCCGTACCTTGATTCATGAACCAGACTCCAGTCAGCTTCAGAACTGTTTAAGGGCACATCAGCCTCCTTAAGCCAACAGTCAGCCGATATATGGTGGTTATTAGACGCAAACAAAATGGCTCAAACCGGCCAGCGTCTTCTCTCTCCAAAATGTCAGAAGTGAATGAACACTATAGCCGCATTTCTTCCCTCGTGCCAATTCCTGCGTATGAGAAGTGAGTGCTTCTTGGGGAAAAACACTTTCACGGGAAACATTCATTTCCCCCTAGGATTTCTAGATTTCTCTCTGCACGAGAATACAATGCAGTACCCGGCAACCCCGGTTCATTCAAACACCGGTTATTCGAGATGATTCTAGATGGAAAATACCTAGCGGCTTTCCTCAGTCTATTTATAGCTGGGAAAGTCCCTAATGACACGTCAAATAGTGCAGTAACCAAACGACCCTAGACAGATGATAGCCGTTTTGTCACAAATACATCAATGCACTCACAAACTCAAACCCACAGCTATGCAGTCTTTCATCTTCTCACAAGAGATACGAGCAATCGACATTCAGGCACAGAAACACAGGAGCCGCTTTCATACACGTCAGTCTCGTCCGATCCCCTAGCCGTGTCTCGCGTTTTCCGCTCACAGTGCTTGCCCTGTGGATTCGAGCGCAGCGAGAATTGCATGCGTCACGCTTGTACTGGCTTGACCCTTGACGGTCACTCTCTCTAGTCAGCGAAACCGGTGAATATGTAACTGGTGTTCGCCTGGCGGGCGTAACGATGTCGCGGCATAGCAATGGGAGATTATGACACCCTCCCCGCGCTTCATTTATGAAAGATTCTATCTTTCATGTGTACTCTCTGTAAATTCAGGGTTACTATTTTTAACCAAGTCAGAATCTTCCCATTGGTTGTCATATACCATGGCCTAGGTTTAATAGAAATACATACGTATTGTAAATTATACATATTAAGTCATGCGGTATTCAAACTTCAACACTTGCCAAGTATCATCGTCTCGATGGATGATTACTTCTGTTGCAATTTTGACCCAGTCAGACCGGTAGCACCAGCAATCTATGCAACTACCTCGCAACCAACAATAAAAAAAAACGTATAATATGTCCTTAGACATCAGGTTAGACCGTAAAACGTCTTAATGTGAGACGAATTCAACTGTAGAGTTCCAACCAAATTTGGTAGGGAGCTCTCATGTTGGTCTACAACTTTGGCAATCTTTTCCATGCCCAGCTGATGCACTCTTGGAGTGTCGACAATCTGGCAACACAATGGCTATTTTTATAAATTACACCTTACTATCTATTTCGATTTACCGCCCTTTGGTGTAATCTGTGACACCCATTAAATGAAAGGGAAATAATTTAAACAGATGTTAAACATAATAAATTACAATTATTAATATATTTCTCAGCGTCATAGCTTGATACTTTTTTACAATAGAGAAAAAATATCGCTAATGTGAATTAGTTAATCAAGATATGATTCTCAGATTACACTACTTCCAAAAATATTAATACACAATTTGTGTATTTCAAATTCGTGTTTCACAAATATTTTACAAGCGTCATTAATTTTTAAGGTTGTGTTCATAGTCTGCTAGATTTTTGTTTAAATTTCTAACTTTCCGGAAGTACACACGAACAGCTGATGTAAGCGATAGTTTTTTTTACACACTTGTTTCGTAATGATGTTGGAATACTCGGAATGTAACGTTGTGCTATTCGCTGGTGTTTTCGATGTTTCGTTGGACTTCTGGATTACGATCTTATGCAGTGGAGTAATTGTCCCAGTTTAGTTCACTCAATTGTTCAATTCACACGGGATAAAATATTGCTGGATAACTCCAGTTTGCCGGTACCACGGATAACTTAAATTGTTCTTGTTCACTTGAGGTAAGTTACGACACTGGCATGTGGCACTGTTCTTAGTTTATCATCTTTATAATTAATACTGTTCACTTTCTAACACATACTATGCACTTATACAACACAATTGTCAACTTATTTTAGAAACACTAGTAATATTTACAGTGGGAAATGATCCCTATCACAATGATGTAGTTGACACTCACAGCTTTTCTGAAAAAAAACTTCATTAATGGCTGTGCTGGTCTGAGTGTTTTGACACACTGCACTCAGACATATGTGGCTATTGGGTACCATTGGGACAACGCGACAAAAGATCAGCCAGTGTATTCGATCTGCCAGGGATGTGTCTCACTTCAAAGCTGTAGTCTTGAAGCAAAAGTGACCATCGAGCTATCATATGGTTAGTTGGCACTCCAGATGTAATAAATGTCAATGGGCTGTTGTCAGATTCTACTAAAAAATGCCTTCCAAGGAGGAATCTAGACAATCTGGTTATTGCAAACACTAAAGCGAGGGCTTCCTTCTGTGGGGTCGACCAAGTGCGTTCTCTTGGTTTCAATTTTCTGGATAGGTAATATACTGACTCTCTAACTCACACTCACTCACTAACTTTCTGACTATCATACAGACAGACACAAAACACAACCTCTCTCTCACATTCACTCAATCTCTCACTCATATAACTACTAAGAAAGCACTTTACAACACAATATTCCTACCAACTCTATGTTACCAATGCCAAACCTGGACAATGACAGAAAAAGAGAAAAGAAAATTCACAACAACAAAAATGAGATGCCTGAGAAGAATACTCAATGTATCAAGAAGAGATAAGATCAGAAATGAAGAAATCAGGATTAAAGTGTGGGTTATAGCTGCAATAGATTTTATTAGAAGGCAGCAAGTCAAATGTTTTGGCCATGCAAGTAGGTTACCAACTAACAGTATACCACAACAAGCATTGATGTACAGACCAGAGGGAAGCATTGGAAGAGGCCGACCACGTAAACGATGGACGCAGTTGAATAACAGAATTCATGGGAATATAGATACATGAATCCCATAAGCGGGCACTCTCCCATTGTTTATACTTCACTTCGACACCGCAAGGTATAAGAGGAACATGATGAGATGAGACGAGAGATTTGAGATGAGATGAGAATGTTAGGTGAATAAATGGTGTGTCCTGCAGTCTCTCATCAGTTTGCCATGATAGAGAATGTTAGGTGAATAAAACCACTACGCTTTAAAAATACAAATGTGTTTCTGTGCGTCACCTGTCCTACATTTTATTGTGTTGGAACAGGAACGGGAGTAATGAAACATTAAGATGAGCAGGAAGGGGAAAATAAAGAAAAGAAAGGAGGGGGGGGGGGTGAAATCTGAAAGGTACAACAAAAGGCAAGCTCAGAGAAGAAGGAAGGAAGGAAGGAAAGATTAAGAAAGTAGAAAGAAGAAGAAGGAAGTAGAAGGAAGGAAGAAGAAGGAAGCGAGAAGGAAGAAGAAGAAACAAATAAGAAGAAAAAGAAGGCGAAGGAAAGAAGAAGAAAGAGAGCGGTTGGGAGGGAGGCAGGAAGGAAAGGAAAACGAAAGGAGACAGGAGGGAAAAAGAAAGGAAACGGGACAGAAACAAACAGGAGATAGGAAGGAAAAAGGCAGGGGGAAAAGAACGAAATGGGAAGAAAGAAAGAAAGAAAGGAAATAAAGAAGGGAAGGAAGGAAGGAAGGAAAAGGGAGGAAAGAAAGGAAGGAAATAAAGAAGAAAGACAGAAGAATGAAAGAAGAAAAAAACAAAGAAAGATGAAGAAAGAAAGGAAGAAAGAAAAACAGAGTGAAGAAAGAAAGAAAGAAAGAAAGAAAACATAATAATAATAATAATAATAATAATAATAATAATAATAATAATAAGAAGAAGAAGAAGAAGAAGAAGAAGAAGAAGAAGAAGAAGAAGAAGAAGAAGGATAAGGAAGAGGAACGAAGTTCGAAATGAGGAGAAAGTACTTTAAAGGAAGCAATAAGGGACTTGTAGAGAAGAGAGAAGGGGTGAGAAGAGCAACACAACTGATGCAGCTGCTATCACAAAGTGTGGCCAAGAAACACGAGCGCTAGCCGGGGTGCTCATTTCTACAGCCATTACACTCGACTAATGAAAGCAACTCCATGGAGGTGTCCATGGACAAACAAGTGTCATATATCTTAAATATATCCCGACAGGCTGTGTTTCCACACCATACTCACCGCCCCCGTGTGTTGCCATGGGCCCATAAAGGAAGCAAAGAATAGCAACACTGCAGCCTACCACGCATGTCGTAAGAGGCGACTAAGGAGGCTTGATGGTTCCGTCGCCCTGCTACTAAGTGAGTGCGTGGCGCGACACTGTGAGCTGTGAGTTTCGTGCGAAGTGCTTTTGAATTTGCCCTAGGTTTTTTGGAATGTGACTGCACGTTCGGAGTGATGCCAGATGGCTACGTCCCAGAGTTGACCGGTTTTTGCCTTATGCAGAAATGCGTGGCTGCTGAGCTTCTGGTTGACTGCCACTGCCATCGACGATGAACTGTATTTCGTGGACTGTGTGGGTGAACATCTAGGAAACATCCAGATGGGAAAATGGCTGCAGATTCCATCAGAAATGAACTGGGTGCTTGTAGCATGATGTCTTCAGACGTTCGCATCCCCAGTCCATTTACATTTCTCAATACTCAGTAGTTAACCACGTAAGCCGTCGTGATACCCTAACTAATAATAGAATCGTAGATTCTAGATCGAGAGAGGGTAGATGAATGGTGGGGACTCAATTTCATTGGGTAACCCTTGGGCTGGTAACGCTCCTTAATACATAATTAGCCCGCCAGTCGAAGCCTTGATTCCATCCCGTAAGGACGTGTTCAAGATGCAGTGGTAAAATTTGCCCAAAAGCATTCTTTGGGAGGTGGTCATCTGCACTCCAGGTACCTAAATCATTTAATATGTTATGTGTAAACCTGATGAAGTGAGAGAGAGACGAATGGCCGAGTATTTTCTTGAGAAAATGTAAAAAAGAAGACAGGACTTCGGTACAGTGACTCTAAAACTGCCGCTCAAAACCTGTCAGGTCTACCGCAGTGAAACATTCTTACCATGTCTATTGTCTGTCTGATTTGATGATTTGCATATGCTTATGACTGTAAACCACGCTCAATGCATAAGGCAAAACCTTGTGCGCTCTGAACATTCGTTGAGTGCCTATCATGGCCATTCTTAACCAAACTGTACATCGCTCTTGAGAGTTACCTTTGGCAGTTATGTTTCAGAATGTGTGATGCTATATACTGTATGTAATTTCTCCCTTATAATGGCTGAGAATGTTTGAATGAATGAGATGGTAATTATATAATTAACTTCTCATATTTGTAAAAGTAAAGACACTTATCAAATCCATGTTTGCAGGACTGCATTGCACTGTGGAAATTAACCTACAGTGTCTAGTCAGCTGAATACATGGGAAGGCTCATGCTATTTGTCAGGGAAAATTCATGTTTTCTTTCATTATGTGTATTCCACATGTGAAGGCAATTCTAGTGCATGATTTCTGCCATACAATGCCTACTTCTTGGTGCTTAATCACACTGTCTGTTCTCATGGTACACCGGTCCCTGTGATCTACTCATTGTGAGAATTTACAAGATAATTGTGTGAAGCTGCCTCTGATTGGGAGTATGTGCCTATGACTTTACGGTTTTGGGGATGAACCTGGGGAAAGGATATCACCCCAAACCCCCAAATAAAATTGCACTTCATCATCAGTGAGAGGCGGGTGTTCGAATATCACACTCCCCTTTCCCCTCCCATTCCTCTCTGAATCTGTGATAGTACTGTATAACTGTGACAATGGTTCAATAGATGTAAAACACATGTTGTGCCTTTGTTTATTAACAGAGAATGAGAGAGATGGAGGAGGCCCTTTTCAATTACCAGGACAACTCCAAGGGAAGTCCTGAGCTCTAGTCTTCAACTCCAGCTGAAAAGTCAGACTCCAAAAGGACCAAAATGAACAACAGGTTGCAAAGATTCAGCCTGAATCCACTAATTCTGGCCTATACAGATGGCACTGAAGAAAAGTCTTTCTTGAAAGCCTAAGACAGGGATACTCTCCAATTTTGTAAAAGCTCCAGGCTATATCTTCAAGATAAATTCAAGAAGAAACCTTAAGAGGAGAGGTCACCTGGTTTTCAGCATGTCACTACTGGCTAAGAGTGGACATTAAAGGTGCACTTGGAGCAGACTATATCACAGTTATTATTAATAATGGCTGAAAGCTGAAGGAGCAGAAGTTAATAAATAGAGCAAATTCAAAAAATGGATTAGTGATAAGTCGGTGTGGTGATTCAATTACATCAGAACCTGTTGTGGGAGATAGACTGGCAGAGAAGAATGATGGGACATCATAGTTTTTAGATCTTCCTCTGCTGGAAAAGTAAAACTAATCCCAAATTATCAACTTTGCGAACAGTCTACTCACCCTTCGGAAGGACATGTTTGTCACTTGCTTTGGACTAGTCAAAGTAGGGAATAGCCTAAACTGGAAAAACATTATGGGGAAAGCTGAAACCTGAGACATTCCCAACACCTTCATTGGTGCTAAAAGACGGTATACGGATCAGTATAGCAGTGTCTCCCTATACTTGTGCCCGGCTATAGGTTTATCATGTGTTTTCCTCATTTGACGGTTGGAAAAGTGATAGCATGATTAAAGTGTTGTGGTGTAGGATAACCTATGGAGTAGAGAAGTGAAGGAGGAGGGTTTATTTAGATTGATGTTTCTGTGGGGATATTGAGTGATGTGTTTGGGTTTTCATAGATAATGTCACTATAATTTGCATATAACCATATTTGAGATGTAAATTGTTGGCAGAATATGAAGCCTGAGTCTTCACTTGACCTCATCAGACATTAATAAAGTATTAGTAGTAAGAGAATAGTTTTTGAGATACATGTCTCTGTGATTGTCTTGTACATTGTTGAGAAAGAAATGTCCAACTGGTGTCAAGCATCTTCATGGTGACTGTTACTCTACTGTTGCTGTTGGTTACAGAGATTGTGAAAGTCTGTGTGGTTGTTGTCAAGTATCTTCCATGATGTATGACTTGTCTAACCTGTTGGTGTGATCATTCTTTGTGAATGTTTGTCCAACTGTTGTCAAGATCTTCTCATGTTGTCTTGTTCAACCAGTGTAAAATACAGTTGTTGTTGTTTATGTTCACTACAATGGTACAATTGTCAATGTGATCATTTGTCCAAGTGTCTTGTGTCACTTGAAATAAGTAATGAGATCAAAAATGAGGTTGGCGATCAGAGCACAGTCGGCTGGAAGATGAGAGAACTGCTTTCATTGGTTACTGTGGCTAACTGCCAAGATCTCTCTCTATATATATATATATGGCCTAGAAGAGAAATCATCTATAAATAATTCTGTGTAGAACTTAACTTGTGTCTAATTTCTCACAGTGGGGGGTACTCGGTGAGCCAAAATTCTGAATGGTTTCTCTACAAGGGTTATGCGAGAATAAATATCAATACCTCTAGACAACACTTGCTGTTACTAACCTGTATCTTTTATAGAGAGATATACTTTATAGAACTTCACTCATTGGAACTTCTGTAATTCTCTATAAACCCACAAAAAAACCTCACATGTTGGGGGCTCGTATCCGCGATTGAACCCCGGGAACACCCCTAAAGGTGATCACATGTTGTGGACCTGTATCCCTGACTGGACCCCGGGAATAACCTGCTAAAGGGGATCACATATTGTGGACTAATATAGGCAATTAGAACTCTGGGAACACCCCTCAAGGTAATCACATATTGAGTGCTCTATGCACTAATTGAACCCTGGGAATACCTTTTATGGGATTCACATAACGAGGTCTGGCGACTCGGGATGTAAACTATGGGTATACCTTGTCTGGGACTCCTGTGGAGGATATCTATGTTTGTATTAGAATCAGGGAGTAACCTCTCGCAAAATTAAACCTATTGCTTAGAGTTTTATGATGTGG
Source organism: Cepaea hortensis (assembly GCA_963921405.1). Lineage (NCBI taxonomy): Eukaryota > Metazoa > Mollusca > Gastropoda > Stylommatophora > Helicidae > Cepaea > Cepaea hortensis. Next base: position 4,385,679 of record OY992876.1, on the reverse strand, counting down.
TTAATGGATCTCGTCACATAAATGTGGACAAAAGGTCCAGATGTTTAAACCCACAAGTAAATCTCGGGTGGTGGTTGTTTCATCAATGGTGGTAATATTGCATGTATCACTGTTCACAAATGTCACATTGTACAATGTAGTTGAACAAAAATGTTAATTGTCTTATGGGTCAACATGTTTGATATACCCATGATAATGTTGTGTTTCAAGATGGGCTGATGTAATAGACTGTCAATGATGTTGTTTAATTTTGTGCATACTGTGTTCACTATGAGTATCAAAGGTACCTGAGAACCAGAAGACACAAATTATTTTTAAATAACATAGACAGCTAATTTCAGGATAAATTTGATTTTTCTTGAGATAAATTAAGACACTTTATCCAGGGAATTAATAGGGGGCCTACTCCATTTTCTAACTTATTGGCTAGCAGGGGAGAAAGGGGAATTAGTGTATTTACATTTTAATATCACTGCATCACATCATATAATGGGTACTTAATTCCTCAGTCCCCATAACATGTTGGCAACAATGAGAGCAGAGAGTGTGAACCCTGATGGAAAAATTGGGCAACCATTAAGACACCTCACTAACCATCTCTCTCAGTATAGTCAGTATTCGTACCGGCTAATGTCCAGTGTCAATTCGACGTTGGGTTTATTCTTCAGTTGTGTAATCTTGTCGGTAGCCCTGATCAAGCTGCTGAGAAAGTAAGCACGATTGAATCTCCAGGAGAAACATCCTTATCAACTCAGTCACTTGCCATTCCTGATTTAGTGGTATTCTTAAGCGTACTTGATACGTAATGGACGAGATGAAGGGAAGATTCTACCTGATGTCATGGTCAGTCACTCATGACCCGACCACAGTCTGGTGTCTATAAGACATTAGTCTATTGTTCGATGGTGTGATCTCTGGTGTACTAGGATCCAAGTCACTAGGAGTGAACTCATTGAATCTCCAGGAAGGCCATCAAAATAACTGGACCCCTAGCCATTCATATGGAAGTGGAGAGCGTACGCAAAAGTATGTGTCCAGGAAACGATGGATAACCAACCTGATGTCATTGGCGTATCATACGACTAGGAGCATAACGTGGACCACCTGAAAAATTTCATGAAGAGATAAAACAGGATCCATCTCCGACGTCTGCCGTCAATTCATCCTCAGTTGAGAAAGCATTTCTGCCTGGAAAATGGTGGAGATTAAAGGAAGGACAAAGTTGGAAAAACTGATGTCTTTCTCCTTTTTCATTCTCAATGGGAAGATATTTCTGCCGAAGAAAATGGTAGGTATGTAGCTCGGTTCTAGACAAGAGCAAAGTCTGTGATGGAATGGACTAATAAGGATTACTGTTCTTAAACAGTTAACTCTTATATGGTAGAGCTCACTGCAACTCCAGCAGTGACACTCTATACACAATGTCTGCGAAAGTGGACTAACCAAAGATCACTGTTCTTAAACAGCTGATTCCTTTCAAGATAAAGATCCCTGCAATTCAGCAGTCGACTCTTTATATAATAAGAACCATGCATTATGCAGTGGAATCTTATATTATTACTGATCTGCGAGATGTCTTCACAAGACCTGGCCAGGCCTATCCTCAAAGTCAGTAAAAATTGGCTTCCAAAATTCCAGTCAATATTGGTAACTAAGAAGCTAACCCACATAATCACACACCTTCAAAGGTAGCTGTGATAATGACGAACTTCTCTGTGCTGAGAGGATTCGCCCAATTCGCCATATGTAAATGTTTTGCTCATGTGGGAGAGAAAGAACGGATACTTCCCAGCCACTCAAAAGCATTTAGCTCAAGCATGGCTGAAGACAACTAGTTGGAATTCTATATTGGTTGTAGTAGATGTCACAGTCTGGCTGCATCTACAAATTCGGTTGCTACGTTAGAAAATTAGCAACTAAGGAGAGAAAATGCTGTCACTTCTCACAACAAATCAAAATAGAGGCCTAACGGAATGAGGAAATCTCAACCAATAAGTGCACCTCTAAATCTATGGTAAGACTACAGAAATAAGTCAAGGAAATATAATGGGAAATTGCTACCATCTGCAAACACAAGAGGCTTATTGGAAAGGTAGACCCTGTGTCCAACGCTAACCAAATCTGCACTTAGTAGATTTTAGTCTTAAGTTCTGCAGCGGCTGCTATACAGTTCACCCGGAAGTGATTGTTTTTGCTCCGGTGATGATCAAAAATTTTAACCCAGTTCCAAATGCCAAGATTACTGTTGGAGAAAGTGTTCAGTTAACTACACTCTCACAGGATTATCATTCTCCAGAGGCGAAGGGAAGAATGAAGTTCTGATAAAGATAAATGAGTGAGAGACATATGGAATTATACCACTCTCATCAGACATATAGAAGTTGGTTTAATTGCAAAGCCATTACTTCTCATAATGAATCTCAATGGTACTCATGCTTTGAAAGTGTGTGACTCTGAGAGATCATTCATCATGGACAGGAAAAATAGCATGGAGATTGACTGTGGAGCATTGTCAGAAATGAGTTGGAGAGCAGTTCACTAAGTGTGGTCATAACTCTTCATACTTCCAGTGACTAAATGGAACTTCATGCAGGACTAACTTAATAGTCTTTGCAGATGCCACCAAATTCATGACTGATGGATGAATATTGGAGCAGATTTTTCAGGGAAAGAATCAATTGGTTCCATATGCACAGCTCTTGTTGGAGTAATGGGAGATGAGTAAATGATGACACCACTTAAAGGATCTGGGAACTGTGAACGCCTGACCTATCAGTCATTGTATCCATGACAGTTTTATGGGGAGGCTATGTAGCATGATGTCTTCAGACGTTCGCATCCCCAGTCCATTTACATTTCTCAATACTCAGTAGTTAACCACGTAAGCCGTCGTGATACCCTAACTAAAAATAGAATCGTAGATTCTAGATCGAGAGAGGGTAGATGAATGGTGGGGACTCAATTTCATTGGAAAACCCTTGAGCTGGTAACGCTCCTTAATACATAATTAGCCCGCCAGTCGAAGCCTTGATTCCATCCCGTAAGGACGTGTTCAAGATGCAGTGGTAAAATTTGCCCAAAAGCATTCTTTGGGAGGTGGTCATCTGCACTCCAGGTACCTAAATCATTTAATATGTTATGTGTAAACCTGATGAAGTGAGAGAGAGACGAATGGCCGAGTATTTTCTTGAGAAAATGTAAAAAAGAAGACAGGACTTCGGTACAGTGACTCTAAAACTGCCGCTCAAAACCTGTCAGGTCTACCGCAGTGAAACATTCTTACCATGTCTATTGTCTGTCTGATTTGATGATTTGCATATGCTTATGACTGTAAACCACGCTCAATGCATATGGCAAAACCTTGTGCGCTCTGAACATTCGTTGAGTGCCTATCATGGCCATTCTTAACCAAACTGTACATCGCTCTTGAGAGTTACCTTTGGCAGTTATGTTTCAGAATGTGTGATGCTATATACTGTATGTAATTTCTCCCTTATAATGGCTGAGAATGTTTGAATGAATGAGATGGTAATTATATAATTAACTTCTCATATTTGTAAAAGTAAAGACACTTATCAAATCCATGTTTGCAGAACTGCATTGCACTGTGGAAATTAACCTACAGTGTCTAGTCAGCTGAATACATGGGAAGGCTCATGCTATTTGTCAGTGAAAATTCATGTTTTCTTTCATTATGTGTATTCCACATGTGAAGGCAATTCTAGTGCATGATTTCTGCCATACAATGCCTACTTCTTGGTGCTTAATCACACTGTCTGTTCTCATGGTACACCGGTCCCTGTGATCTACTCATTGTGAGAATTTACAAGATAATTGTGTGAAGCTGCCTCTGATTGGGAGTATGTGCCTATGACTTTACGGTTTTGGGGATGAACCTGGGGAAAGGATATCACCCCAAACCCCCAAATAAAATTGCACTTCATCATCAGTGAGAGGCGGGTGTTCGAATATCACACTCCCCTTTCCCCTCCCATTCCTCTCTGAATCTGTGATAGTACTGTATAACTGTGACAATGGTTCAATAGATGTAAAACACATGTTGTGCCTTTGTTTATTAACAGAGAATGAGAGAGATGGAGGAGGCCCTTTTCAATTACCAGGACAACTCCAAGGGAAGTCCTGAGCTCTAGTCTTCAACTCCAGCTGAAAAGTCAGACTCCAAAAGGACCAAAATGAACAACAGGTTGCAAAGATTCAGCCTGAATCCACTAATTCTGGCCTATACAGATGGCACTGAAGAAAAGTCTTTCTTAAAAGCCTAAGACAGGGATACTCTCCAATTTTGTAAAAGCTCCAGGCTATATCTTCAAGATAAATTCAAGAAGAAACCTTAAGAGGAGAGATCACCTGGTTTTCAGCATGTCACTACTGGCTAAGAGTGGACATTAAAGGTGCACTTGGAGCAGACTATATCACAGTTATTATTAATAATGGCTGAAAGCTGAAGGAGCAGAAGTTAATAAATAGAGCAAATTCAAAAAATGGATTAGTGATAAGTCGGTGTGGTGATTCAATTACATCAGAACCTGTTGTGGGAGATAGACTGGCAGAGAAGAATGATGGGACATCATAGTTTTTAGATCTTCCTCTGCTGGAAAAGTAAAACTAATCCCAAATTATCAACTTTGCGAACAGTCTACTCACCCTTCGGAAGGACATGTTTGTCACTTGCTTCGGACTAGTCAAAGTAGGGAATAGCCTAAACTGGAAAAACATTATGGGGAAAGCTGAAACCTGAGACATTCCCAACACCTTCATTGGTGCTAAAAGACGGTATACGGATCAGTATAGCAGTGTCTCCCTATACTTGTGCCCGGCTATAGGTTTATCATGTGTTTTCCTCATTTGACGGTTGGAAAAGTGATAGCATGATTAAAGTGTTGTGGTGTAGGATAACCTATGGAGTAGAGAAGTGAAGGAGGAGGGTTTATTTAGATTGATGTTTCTGTGGGGATATTGAGTGATGTGTTTGGGTTTTCATAGATAATGTCACTATAATTTGCATATAACCATATTTGAGATGTAAATTGTTGGCAGAATATGAAGCCTGAGTCTTCACTTGACCTCATCAGACATTAATAAAGTATTAGTAGTAAGAGAACAGTTTTTGAGATACATGTCTCTGTGATTGTCTTGTACATTGTTGAGAAAGAAATGTCCAACTGGTGTCAAGCATCTTCATGGTGACTGTTACTCTACTGTTGCTGTTGGTTACAGAGATTGTGAAAGTCTGTGTGGTTGTTGTCAAGTATCTTCCATGATGTATGACTTGTCTAACCTGTTGGTGTGATCATTCTTTGTGAATGTTTGTCCAACTGTTGTCAAGATCTTCTCATGTTGTCTTGTTCAACCAGTGTAAAATACAGTTGTTGTTGTTTATGTTCACTACAATGGTACAATTGTCAATGTGATCATTTGTCCAAGTGTCTTGTGTCACTTGAAATAAGTAATGAGATCAAAAATGAGGTTGGCGATCAGAGCACAGTCAGCTGGAAGATGAGAGAACTGCTTTCATTGGTTACTGTGGCTAACTGCCAAGATCTCTCTCTATATATATATATGGCCTAGAAGAGAAATCATCTATAAATAATTCTGTGTAGAACTTAACTTGTGTCTAATTTCTCACAGTGGGGGTACTCGGTGAGCCAAAATTCTGAATGGTTTCTCTACAAGGGTTATGCGAGAATAAATATCAATACCTCTAGACAACACTTGCTGTTACTAACCTGTATCTTTTATAGAGAGATATACTTTATAGAACTTCACTCATTGGAACTTCTGTAATTCTCTATAAACCCACAAAAAAACCTCACAGTGCTTTGTGGGGGACTATTGTGTTGACATTCTGGCGGCGGCATTATGCACAGTGCATCTGTGCGGGCTGTTGTTTGTCGAGACTCCTGTCTTTTCCACTTTTCACATTGGGCAGTGGGGAGCGTTTTGTATGATATTCACTGGCACAGGAACGGAGCATAATGGGGACGACCCGTTGCTGTGAAGTTGGAACTGCGATTAACTAACATTAACTAACTAACTCACCGCCGGTGCACACTCACACTGGATCCCTTACACCAATATCCCCCACACTGGATCCCTCACACCAATATCCCCCACACTAGGTCCCTCACACCAACATTTGTATTCGACAAGATTCAGCAAGAGACGTGTCAACATGGTCCCACGAAGACAGGCAGTGCTCTCAGCTTGGTCCTACAACTAAATGCCAACTGACACCAGAAGCAATATGAAACAAAACACGCCGTCAATATTTTATGTTGTGTACAGAAAAGAACCTTGCATGCCTTCCAATTAACAACCCCATTTCAAAGCGCACTTCCTCATTTCCAATGTCAGCCAGCTCAGTGTTGCACAAATCTGTGTGCGAAATGTTATTTCCTTTATCATTGCTTCATTACGTCTGTCATCATTTCTTGATGATATCTTGAAACACCTTTATTATGGCGCTATATCTTGACGATGTTATGAATCAGCATTGTTATTATAGCAATATCCTGATGATGCGATAAACCAGTTTCATATTATAACTTTATATTGTTACATCTTTTATGTCTTTATGATTTTATACATCAGCTTTATTAATATTGATAGAACTTGAATATATTGTAAATCAGCTTTGGTAATATAGTTACATCTATGCTATTATATTGTGGAAGAACTCTTCAGTCATTCATCCAATTATATCACGCCTTGGGCAAACAGAACAATGTACGTAGGTGGGAAATAAATCAAAGTTATATGAAAATATATTGACGACTAAGTCAGTTATCAATAAAACAAGCATGATTAAAACACAACACAACTATCCCACTTTTACATATCGAACTAACGTTAGAGACTCGAGACTCTTGGCCAGCTGGGTCTGTACTGCACTGACAATATCAGACCTATCCATGCTTTTTCCTGCATGATTTGATTGATTTGATTGATTTAGGAACCGACATCACAGCATTCGGGGCATTCCCATAAGCGCTCCGTCCCCATCCCCAGCAGCCAGCGAAGAGTTCCAACACCAATAGTACCAGTAACAATCTGATTATATGTCCGTATCGCCTTTCCACTGAGCGTTGATCGTCGGCCAGATCCTCTCGTCACCCCTCGCTGTCGCATTCTTGTCAGACCATGGTAATCCATTTGCTCCTCCGAGGTGTACACGTGCTCCGACAAGGTCGCAACCACATCTGTTTTGTCATCAATACTCCACCAAGTTTTGCAGAGCCAGCCAATCTGTCCGCCTGTTCATTCCCCAACACACCAGCATGCTCCGGAGAAAAGATCCAGACGATGCTTGTCACCCGTGACTTCCGAAGCGAAGCAAGCCACTCTGCTCGAAGCTTGCCTGTCTTCACCCTACTCAGCATGCTTTCTGAGTCAGTTACAATCACGATGTGTATGTGTATCGTATTCTCCATCCAGCGGAAAGCTGCACTGACCGCCTCCACCTCCATTCTTAAGCTAGATGTTGTGGTATCATATGCCAGGCTCTCCTGCACCAAACGTCGACCATTGGCTTTTGCTAACAACTCCCAGGCACTTCTCCTACCTCTCAACACCGACCCATCTGTGTAGATAATCACATCACCTGAGCGAGCATTATCCTGAATTAGTTGCTGGATTTCCACTTCCGTGGCCCCTGCTGGCCACTCCCTGCACTCCCGGCGCAATGTGATTATAACTCTGCACAAGTCTGACTGCTCCGCTGACACTCTGACCCACTCTTCTCCTCTCCTAATGTTCTCCAAGGGGCACACCTGCCTGATCGTATACTCCGCCTGAGCCATCCAGGATTTCCCTCTTATCAGTCGCTGACCCTTAACTTCCTCCAGCGCCTCATGCAACGGGTGATCTGTGTCAGCAGCTACTCTGAGGTATGCCTTCAACTGCATCACCTTGAGCCTACCAGCAACAGTCGGCAAACCAAGGATGTAACGCATACACACTACTGGGGTGTCTCTGGTGCATCCCAGAATGACTCGCATCGCTTCGTTCTGTATGCGCTCTAATTTCAAGTTCTAAAGTTTCAAAGTTCTAATTTCCCGCATGTATTGTTGCATAGTTTGCCAGCTGGTCCGCGCGTTCATTGTCCTTTACGCCGACGTGTCCGGATGCTTGATTTTCGAATGCTGTCCACCCATTCAGCACAGAGACTGCCGTGTGTTGTTTTCTGCAGCTTGTTCATGGAGTCAGATATGCTTATCTCGTGTGGGTTCTTGTCCTTCTGCCCATGCCAGCGCTCTGGGGGGGGGGGGGGGGAGGTTGGGCGGGGGCGGTGGTGGTCTCCAGTTAGAGATTAACTATTACATGGGCATGACATGAGAACACGGGGAAGGGTGGCCAAAGGTAACAGAAAACAAGAGGGCCAAAATTAAACCGTGGCACCAAAACAGGGCTGATACCAACTGGACGGACACACACCATGGTGGAAATTAAGTGGCTCTCCATTTTCAATCTGAAAGAACTGTCCGAATAACACGATTGTATAGCACTGATACACATATCACTGACCCCCTTATCATCCCGCTGAATGGATATGCGCCATAATGGATATGAAGTGGCTCCCCATTTTCAGTCTGACAGAATTGTCCGAATAATATGATTGTATAATAGTGATACACACATCACCAACACCCCCCCCCCCCTCCTTCTAATCATCCATATCACACTCCACTGATTTGTGTTGATCTGTCGTTTAAAGTTTTATGAATCCCCGCTACTATTAAACCAGGTTTTTCAGCAACAGTTGTCGAAATAGCATTAGATAGGGAACCATTGGGCCGTTAAGATAACACCAGAAATGCGTTTCAGAGGCATTAGTCGGCACTCCTAGCAGTAAAGGAAAGAAGTAGAGATTAAAGGGCACATTAGAAAATATACAAATTGAGCTGTGTAAGCACATTGGGAACTTGCTGCCTCTAAATGATGACAGAGGCTCGCTGAAGCAACAAGTGTGTTTCGAAGTACCACCAATTAGACTGTCTAGAGAAGGTGTCAACATTAGCCAGTTCAATGACCCACCTGAACCCACAACTATGGAATATGAAAGGAATTTTTACCGATACCTTGTTACAGCACAGTTAAATCTCAGAAATGTATACAGACCAAGTATCGATTGTTTAAACACACACACACACAAAACATACACACACACTGAACAGTTGTATTTGGTCTAATACATGTTTACACGTTTAAATAAGAGACATGAAAGACTGGTTCTGTTGTGTTATACGTAAAAAGCAGAAATATCATTTTCGGAGACTTGTGGCGGCTGAAATAAGACGCGAACTGAGTTCCCTTATACTGATCTCTTCTACTTCTTTCCTAGACGTATATAAGTGCAAGTCACTACCTGTCAATTCACCACACAAGCTATCGAGTGTTAATTACCATTTTGTATCTATTCCTGAACATCATTAAGAGATTCATGTTTTCGATCTGACCTCCAGTTATCGCCACATTCACCCAGGTTATTTTTGTGTTGACAATCCTCCCCAGCGATTGATCCTGTAATTGTCTTGTCTAAATATAGCACTTCCATTACTGTTTCCAGCCATACGATGTAATACAATCTTAAATCTCAAGGCGTTTGCGTGGGTGGCGCTCTGAAACCTCTCTTCATTAAGTTACATATTCTTTTCACAATATTCTGTCCGTTACAGGAGGCCCGAATGCCTGTTTCAGCCCCACGTGTATACTTGTGTTTTTGTGAACATGCTGTCATGTTTTCCCCAGCGACAGTTTGTTGTGTTATGAACACCTTGTACTGTATCATCTAGGGACACAGGTAGTCTGTGGTGTACTAAACACCTTGTACTGTATCATCTAGGGACACAGGTAGTCTGTGGTGTACTAAACACCTTGTACTGTATCATCTAGAGACATAGGTAGTCTGTGGTGTACTAAACACCTTGTACTGTATCATCTAGGGACATACGAAGTCTGTGGTGTACTAAACACCTTGTACTGTATCATCTAGGGACACAGGTAGTCTGTGGTGTACTAAACACCTTGTACTGTATCATCTAGAGACATAGGTAGTCTGTGGTGTACTAAACACCTTGTACTGTATCATCTAGGGACATACGAAGTCTGTGGTGTACTAAACACCTTGTACTGTATCATCTAGAGACATAGGTAGTCTGTGGTGTACTAAACACCTTGTACTGTATCATCTAGGGACATACGAAGTCTGTGGTGTACTAAACACCTTGTACTGTATCATCTAGTGACATAAGTAGTATGTGGTGTACTTAACACCTTGTACTGTATCATCGAGTGACATAAGTAGTATGTGGTGTACTAAACACCTTGTACTGTATCATCTAGGGACATACGTAGTATGTGGTGTACTAAACACCTTGTACTGTATCATCTAGGGACATACGTAGTCTGTGGTGTACTAAACACCTTGTACTGTATCATCTAGGGACATAGGTAGTCTGTGGTGTACTAAACACCTTGTACTGTATCATCTAGGGACACAGGTAGTCTGTGGTGTACTAAACACCTTGTACTGTATCATCTAGGGACATAGGTAGTCTGTGGTGTACTAAACACCTTGTACTGTATCATCTAGGGACATAAGTAGTCTGTGGTGTACTAAACACCTTGTACTGTATCATCTAGGGACACAGGTAGTCTGTGGTGTACTAAACACCTTGTACTGTATCATCTAGGGACATAGGTAGTCTGTGGTGTACTAAACACCTTGTACTGTATCATCTAGGGACATAAGTAGTCTGTGGTGTACTAAACACCTTGTACTGTATCATCTAGGGACATAGGTAGTCTGTGGTGTACTAAACACCTTGTACTGTATCATCTAGTGACATAAGTAGTATGTGGTGTACTAAACACCTTGTACTGTATCATCTAGTGACATAAGTAGTATGTGGTGCACTAAACACCTTGTACTGTATCATCTAGTGACATAAGTAGTCTGTGGTGTACTAAACACCTTGTACTGTATTATCTAGTGACATAAGTAGTCTGTGGTGTACTAAACACCTTGTACTGTATCATCTAGTGACATAAGTAGTATGTGGTGTACTAAACACCTTGTACTGTATCATCTAGTGACATAAGTAGTATGTGGTGTACTAAACACCTTGTACTGTATCATCTAGTGACATAAGTAGTATGTGGTGTACTAAACACCTTGTACTGTATCATCTAGTGACATAAGTAGTATGTGGTGTACTAAACACCTTGTACTGTATTATCTAGAGACATAGGTAGTCTGTGGTGTACTAAACACCTTGTACTGTATCATCTAGGGACATAGGTAGTCTGTGGTGTACTAAACACCGTGTACTGTATCATCTAGGGACATAAGTAGTCTGTGGTGTACTAAACACCTTGTATTGTGTCATCTAGGGACATAAGTAGTCTGTGGTGTACTAAACACCTTGTACTGTATCATCTATGGACATAGGTAGTCTGTGGTGTACTAAACACCATGTACTGTATCATCTAGTGACATAAGTAGTATGTGGTGTACTAAACACCTTGTACTGTATCATCTAGTGACATAAGTAGTATGTGGTGTACTAAACACCTTGTACTGTATCATCTAGTGACATAAGTAGTATGTGGTGTACTAAACACCTTGTACTGTATTATCTAGAGACATAGGTAGTCTGTGGTGTACTAAACACCTTGTACTGTATCATCTAGGGACACAGGTAGTCTGTGGTGTACTAAACACCTTGTACTGTATCATCTAGGGACATAGGTAGTCTGTGGTGTACTAAACACCTTGTACTGTATCATCTAGGGACACAGGTAGTCTGTGGTGTACTAAACACCTTGTACTGTATCATCTAGGGACATAGGTAGTCTGTGGTGTACTAAACACCTTGTACTGTATCATCTAGTGACATAAGTAGTATGTGGTGTACTAAACACCTTGTACTGTATCATCTAGTGACATAAGTAGTCTGTGGTGTACTAAACACCTTGTACTGTATCATCTAGTGACATAAGTAGTATGTGGTGTACTAAACACCTTGTACTGTATCATCTAGGGACATAGGTAGTCTGTGGTGTACTAAACACCTTGTACTGTATCATCTAGGGACACAGGTAGTCTGTGGTGTACTAAACACCTTGTACTGTATCATCTAGTGACATAAGTAGTATGTGGTGTACTAAACACCTTGTACTGTATCATCTAGGGACATAGGTAGTCTGTGGTGTACTAAACACCTTGTACTGTATTATCTAGAGACATAGGTAGTCTGTGGTGTACTAAACACCTTGTACTGTATCATCTAGGGACATAGGTAGTCTGTGGTGTACTAAACACCGTGTACTGTATCATCTAGAGACATAGGTAGTCTGTGGTGTACTAAACACCTTGTACTGTATCATCTAGGGACATACGTAGTATGTGGTGTACTAAACACCTTGTACTGTGTCATCTAGGGACATAAGTAGTCTGTGGTGTACTAAACACCTTGTACTGTATCATCTAGTGACATAAGTAGTCTGTGGTGTACTAAACACCTTGTACTGTATCATCTAGAGACATAGGTAGTCTGTGGTGTACTAAACACCTTGTACTGTATCATCTAGGGACATACGTAGTATGTGGTGTACTAAACACCTTGTACTGTGTCATCTAGGGACATAAGTAGTCTGTGGTGTACTAAACACCTTGTACTGTATCATCTAGTGACATAAGTAGTATGTGGTGTACTAAACACCTTGTACTGTATCATCTAGTGACATAAGTAGTCTGTGGTGTACTAAACACCTTGTACTGTATCATCTAGTGACATAAGTAGTATGTGGTGTACTAAACACCTTGTACTGTATTATCTAGAGACATAGGTAGTCTGTGGTGTACTAAACACCTTGTACTGTATCATCTAGGGACATAGGTAGTCTGTGGTGTACTAAACACCGTGTACTGTATCATCTAGGGACATAATCAAATCAAATCAAATCAAATCAACTTTATTAGGGTCACAAATTGGGCGCGCAGGCCCGTCTTACATTCGGCCCTTCCAATCACTCGTCTTTCGTTCATCAAGAGCATTATACATTTACATAGGAAGATAAAATAAACATTGTGAAATGAATGTTGTAAACATAAACAAGGCTAATTACCATGTTATGAAGCCCATCTCCCACCTATCCATACATCACCCCACCCACACACACACCCCCACCTACCCACACACACGCGCACCAAGGGACACATACACACCCCCACCTACCGACACACACGCACACCAAGGGACACATACATACCCCACCAACCGATCCATCCCCCTCCCGCACATCCCCCACCCACACACACTGCCCTCGCCTGATCCCCCAACCAAAACACACTCGCCACCCACAAACATTCCCCCACCAACCCACACATCCTACGCCCATCCACATACACATACTACCCCACACATCCTCTCCCCACCCACACCTCAAACCACCCATCCCCCAGCCACATCTCCATCGACAACATATTCCCCACCCATGCACACAATCCCCCACCAACCCACACATCGCACATCCACTCACACATTCCCAAACCATACACACACATCCCCACCAACTGACATGTCCCTACCCCCACCCCACACACACACATCTCTCTAACCACCCATACATCCCCAATCCACTAACACACACCCCACCACCCACACATACAACTTCCACCCACCCACACATGCCTTAACCTAATCCCCCACCCGCACATCACATACACCTCCTATCATGCACTATTCCCAACCCACGCACCACACACACACATATCCCTCACCAACACATCCCCACTTACACACCACACACATATCCCCCACCCAGATACCACACAATATTCCCACCCACACCCACACAGATACCCTTACCCATCCACCCCACATACCCCCACTCACACAACACAAAAACAAAACAAAACACAAAAATCCCCCACCCACACACACATACCTCACCCACACAATATCCCCAACCAACACACCACACACCTCTCCCCACCCACACACGCATTCCCTACCCGTCCACCAACACACACTCACTCACGCATACATTCTCCACTACGCACCCACACCCCCCCCCCCCAACCAAACATCTCTCGATCACAATACCCCTACCCCACACACATCCTCCACCCACTCACACATCCCACCCCGACACATACAACTCCCTCACCCACTTACACATCCCTAAGCCACTCACTCACACACCCCCACCCACACATTCCCCATCCAAACACACACATCTCCCACCAACACTCCCCCACATACTTCCCCCAACCACCACAATCCCCTACTCACCCATACATATACCCCATTCATACATACGTAGTATGTGTGGGTAGGGGATATATGTACATATATACATACATATCCTCCACACATACGTAGTATGTGGTGTACTAAACACCTTGTACTGTGTCATCTAGGGACATAAGTAGTCTGTGGTGTACTAAACACCTTGTACTGTATCATCTAGGGACATAGGTAGTCTGTGGTGTACTAAACACCTTGTACTGTATCATCTAGTGACATAAGTAGTATGTGGTGTACTAAACACCTTGTACTGTATCATCTAGTGACATAAGTAGTATGTGGTGTACTAAACACCTTGTACTGTATCATCTAGTGACATAAGTAGTCTGTGGTGTACTAAACACCTTGTACTGTATTATCTAGTGACATAAGTAGTCTGTGGTGTACTAAACACCTTGTACTGTATCATCTAGTGACATAAGTAGTATGTGGTGTACTAAACACCTTGTACTGTATCATCTAGTGACATAAGTAGTATGTGGTGTACTAAACACCTTGTACTGTATCATCTAGTGACATAAGTAGTATGTGGTGTACTAAACACCTTGTACTGTATCATCTAGTGACATAAGTAGTATGTGGTGTACTAAACACCTTGTACTGTATCATCTAGTGACATAAGTAGTATGTGGTGTACTAAACACCTTGTACTGTATTATCTAGAGACATAGGTAGTCTGTGGTGTACTAAACACCTTGTACTGTATCATCTAGGGACATAGGTAGTCTGTGGTGTACTAAACACCGTGTACTGTATCATCTAGGGACATACGTAGTATGTGGTGTACTAAACACCTTGTACTGTGTCATCTAGGGACATAAGTAGTCTGTGGTGTACTAAACACCTTGTACTGTATCATCTAGGGACATAGGTAGTCTGTGGTGTACTAAACACCTTGTACTGTATCATCTAGTGACATAAGTAGTATGTGGTGTACTAAACACCTTGTACTGTATCATCTAGTGACATAAGTAGTATGTGGTGTACTAAACACCTTGTACTGTATCATCTAGTGACATAAGTAGTATGTGGTGTACTAAACACCTTGTACTGTATTATCTAGAGACATAGGTAGTCTGTGGTGTACTAAACACCTTGTACTGTATCATCTAGGGACACAGGTAGTCTGTGGTGTACTAAACACCTTGTACTGTATCATCTAGGGACATAGGTAGTCTGTGGTGTACTAAACACCTTGTACTGTATCATCTAGGGACACAGGTAGTCTGTGGTGTACTAAACACCTTGTACTGTATCATCTAGGGACATAGGTAGTCTGTGGTGTACTAAACACCTTGTACTGTATCATCTAGGGACATAGGTAGTCTGTGGTGTACTAAACACCTTGTACTGTATCATCTAGTGACATAAGTAGTATGTGGTGTACTAAACACCTTGTACTGTATCATCTAGTGACATAAGTAGTCTGTGGTGTACTAAACACCTTGTACTGTATCATCTAGTGACATAAGTAGTATGTGGTGTACTAAACACCTTGTACTGTATCATCTAGGGACATAGGTAGTCTGTGGTGTACTAAACACCTTGTACTGTATCATCTAGGGACACAGGTAGTCTGTGGTGTACTAAACACCTTGTACTGTATCATCTAGTGACATAAGTAGTATGTGGTGTACTAAACACCTTGTACTGTATCATCTAGGGACACAGGTAGTCTGTGGTGTACTAAACACCTTGTACTGTATCATCTAGTGACATAAGTAGTATGTGGTGTACTAAACACCTTGTACTGTATCATCTAGGGACACAGGTAGTCTGTGGTGTACTAAACACCTTGTACTGTATCATCTAGTGACATAAGTAGTATGTGGTGTACTAAACACCTTGTACTGTATCATCTAGTGACATAAGTAGTATGTGGTGTACTAAACACCTTGTACTGTATCATATAGGGACATACGAAGTCTGTGGTGTACTAAACACCTTGTACTGTATCATCTAGGGACACAGGTAGTCAGTGGTGTACTAAACACCTTGTACTGTATCATATAGGGACATACGAAGTCTGTGGTGTACTAAACACCTTGTACTGTATCATCCAGCGACAGACGTAGTCTGTGGTGTACTAAACAGATTGTCACGTATGCCCAGCGACACACGTAGACAGCCTATGATATTATGATATAAAATGACACAAAGTAGTGCAGCTTTACATAACAGAATTAAGACACATACAGGACGTTGCGGTGACTAGCCTTCATCAGCAGACAGACACATTCACAAACACAACATACATTCAAGGAGATCTCCTGTGACTACATCAGAAGGTGACGACAGGACGAGAAGAACAAAAGGATGAAAAAATGAAAGGAGTGAAGAAAATGAGGATTGAAAAAAATTTGAATTGAAAAAATGTTCATACTCATCTGACAGTGGCGATCTGTAAGCAGCATATGTCTCCTTTTGGTAGGCCAGTATATTCCACATGGCTAATAACAAGTGTCAGACCATTATCTAATATTACTGTGTCGTGTAGTTTTGATGTTCACATTTTGCCCATGCCTTTATAATGCATATCTTTTATATTGTTGCTGTTCTCTGTTAGCCTTGAATGATGTGTGAATGAAATAATGTATGAAAGAGAGTGATAGAAGGGCAGAATGTTAGACAGGCCTGCGTGCCCAATTCTTAACCCTTTGAAAATAAAGTTTGTTCGTTCGTTCGTTCGTTCCATAAGAGTACTTTTGGTACGAGTGATATTGGAAACGCTCAAAGGGGTTAAGTTTTTAGCACCCCCTTTGATTTTGTCAGCACCTGGACGAAGTGTCCTTACCTTGATTGGAGGTAAACCATAGACTTTACCGATATCAACAGCCCGATAACCAGCCTCAAAACGACGTATCACATCTAACTTCACCTCAAGAGTAACACTTTTCCTGGTTCTCTTACAAGCAGACACACTAACAGCACTTACTGTGCGCTTTGAACTCATAACGTCTTCTGTTCATCTGTGTGTTCACGTGTACTGAAATGTTCAGATACAAGCCCTTCTGAAGCCATCATCTGTACATGACTATGATCAATCATGATATGAAATATACGCCCACAAAGTGACCTTGTGACAAGGCGGCGTTTAGCGCGTTCACTGTGATTTATTATGTCCGGAAAACGTCAGATTCCACACAAGAATCCGAATAAAAACACAAAGTATGGCTAAAAAGATCGACTAATGAAAAAAAAAAAAACACACACACACGCACGCACACACACACACGCAAAGACCTTCATTTCCATATATGTCTTTATCCGCGGACAACAAGAAACAAAACAATAACACACAGACAGCACAAGAAACACGGATCTATTCATAAGTGGTCCCAGCAGTAACGTAAGAAACGAAAAAAAAAAGCCACTACCCCACCCTCTATTTTGGATACCACAGAGTAGTTGGATATTTATTCCTGTGGTCAGCTTGTGCATGCGTCACGGTTGGTTTTCTCTGTGTCCAAGATATTCTCACCTTCTTCTATCATGATTTCAGATGTTGTAATTTTTGTTACGATGGTTCCATGAAACAAGTCGACAGTGCCCGTTCTTTAGACGTGTCGAGAGTATGAGACACCTGGAGCACGTCATGACAACGGGCAAGTTGGAGGGGAAGCACGGGAAGCCAATAGAGAAGAATCTGGACAGTTTGATATCATGGCATGGAGGAACATCGGTATCAGAAATGATTGGCGGTACACGAGACAGAAGGCTGTGAACAGACGTGATCTCCAAAGCCACACGGCATGGATTATCAGAAGATTCGATTAAATACTGATATCACTTGAAGGTTATTGTTTGTGTTTCTGCTTTGTTTGTGTGTTTTCATTATGGTATCCGGTGCCCTTGTTGCTGTGTGATCTAAAGGAACACAATGGACCACTAATGGAGGTGTTCTTGTGCAGTGGGCGGGATCCTTTACCAAAAGGAAACCCTAGAGTTAAAGGGAGCGTCTAGAAAACAACACTTTTGTATTCCTTCACATGGATATTTTCTTGTCACTCACAACAGGAATGCCAGGACCTGGGCGAGATACTGCTGTCCCTCAATTATCTGCCCTCTGCTGGAAGGCTGACAGTGGATGTCATCAAGGCCAAGGCTTTGCTTCAGACAGACCTGGTTGGAGGGTCAGGTGAGTCCAGGTCATATGTGTGTACTGCAACTGATCTTGTGACCAGTAATGTATAAATACTTTTCCGTTTGGTTTCCTTTTGGTGACAAGATCACTTGCAGTACACATTAAGTGTGACGTGTCTTTGGAGACCTATTACTGAATAGACTGTCTTGTTCTTTGCCCATGGTACGATGCTGACTCGTCACTTCTTCATCATGTGCCCTGCCAGTGCCAGGTGTTCATGTCTCTCCACAGATCTCGATCCTTGGTGTTCTGGATCAACTCTGCTGATGATATTCCTCCGTGCCACCGTCTCAGTCCATCCAGCATCATTTCTCGGTCTGCCTTTGTTTGTCCCCATTGAGTTTTTCCAGTCGTCACCATGTTTTCCAATGAATCACACACACACACACACACACACGCACGCATGCGCGCGCCAACCCACCCACCCATCTGAGGCTATGGTCTCCAGAATGAGAATGGAGCTGGAAGCATTAACAGCAGTCTTCCTATGGTTTGGAGGAGACCGCTGCAACATATATTGTATTCATTACGGACCAACGGAGTATGTTTAGTAATGTGGAGAAAGAAATGTTTCGTGTGTGTGGAAAGAATGATATGGTGGGGGATCGGCAGGGGTTCTGGACAAATCTCAAAACTGAGAGGGAAAACCAGGAGAACTTTCAATCAGGTGGCACTTGGAACGAACAGTATGACTCTTGGCTGGCTGTTGAACGAGGGGACGGAGCGTGTGTCCTGAACGTAGCGATTTCGATTCTTATTCTTAGCTCAACTCAACTCGACTCAACTCAATTCAACTCAGCTCAACTAAACTCAGCTCATCTCAACTCAACTCAACTCAGTTCATCTCAACTCAACTCAACTCAACTCAGCTCATCTCAACTCAGCTCATCTCAACTCAACTCAATTCAACTCAGCTCAACTCAACTCAGCTCATCTCAACTCAACTCAACTCAGTTCATATCAACTCAGCTCAACTCAACTCAGCTGAACTCAACTCAGCTCATCTCAACTTAGCTCAACTCAACTCATCTCAACTCAGCTCATCTTAACTCAGCTCAACTCAACGCAGTTCATCTCATCTCAGCTCATCTCAACTCAGCTCATCTCAACTTAGCTCAACTCAACTCATCTCAACTCAGCTCATCTTAACTCAGCTCAACTCAACGCAGTTCATCTCAACTCAGCTCATCTCAACTCAGCTCATCTCAACTCAGCTCATCTTAACTCAGCTCATCTTAACTCAGCTTAACTCAACTTAGCTCAGCTAATGTCAACTCACCCGGAGAACAGTTTCTAGTCTGTTGTATATTAAAGTATGACAGTAACTGACTCTCAGAGTAGACGATGAAAGACTGTCTGTTGACAATCACATGTAATGGTCAACATGTCAGGTCCTGTTTGGTTATAGTCATTTGAATGTAAACACAGACGCCGCAAAAAATATGTTGCAGGATTTATTGCCTGAAACATTTCGCTACATCTCGTCAGGTGCATCCTGCAGAATGTCATAGCATATCATGATAATACATGAATTATGCTTTGGCTGAAGTACTTCAAACACATACTCGCCGAAGTTCGAATGTGAAGCTTTAGGTGTCCCTACGGCAATTACAAATTATTAATGAAATCTTTCTGTTTGCAGACAATTGGCTAGCCCCGCTTGATTGTTAATGCCTCGATATATTTGAGCAATGGTTTATTATTCGTCGAATACAATATAAGCTACTCTAATTCTTTGTTAAAGTTTCGGCAGCTATTAAGCAGGTATTTCGAGATCGCCAACCTCGGAGTTTTATTACCTGTCGACTGTACGGGAATTCTTGAAGACTGATTAACTCTCTTTTCCACCCACACTGGTTACTCGATTTGCTAACTGTCATACTGTTCTCCGTATGTAGGTCGTTTGGCACTCACACTGGACTTGATAAATGTAGATTGATTTGGTGTACGGAGACAAATGGTTTTCCAAAGATGAAGCAGGTATCGGGGTGGTTTCGTGCAGCGAAATATGCCAACGAGGTGGAATGAAATGTGCTAGCGAGATGGAGCGAAATATGCCAACGAGGTGGAACGAAATATGCTAGCGAGATGGAGCGAAATATGCCAGGCAATAAACCGAGCAACATATTGTTTGTCGCTCTATACTTCCATTCTTTAAGGGAATACTACGTTTGAAGTAGTTTGAAACTTGTAGCTTAAGACCGACATATAAATGAACATTCCACTACATGTCACCGACTTATAGATGAACATTCCACTACATGTTACCGACTTATAGATGAACATTACACGACATGTTACCGACTTATAGATGAACATTCCACAACATGTTACCGACTAATAAATGAACATTCCACAACATGTTACTGACTTATAGATGAACATTCCACGACATGTTACCGACTTATAGATGAACATTCCACAACATGTTACCGACTTATAGATGAACATTCCACATGTTACCGACTTATAGATGAACATTTCACAACATGTTACCGACTTATAGATGAACATTCCACAACATGTTACCGACTTATAAATGAACATTCCACGACATGTTACCGACTTATAGATGAACATTCCACGACATGTTACCGACTTATAGATGAACATTCCACAACATGTTACCGACTAATAAATGAACATTCCACGACATGTTACCGACTTATAGATGAACATTCCACAACATGTTACCGACTAATAAATGAACATTCCACGACATGTTACCGACTTATAGATGAACATTCCACAACATGTTACCGACTTATAAATGAACATTCCACGACATGTTACCGACTTATAGATGAACATTCCACATGTTACCGACTTATAGATGAACATTCCACGACATGTTACTGACTTATAGATGAACATTCCACGACATGTTACTGACTTATAGATGAACATTCCACGACATGTTACTGACTTATAGATGAACATTCCACGACATGTTACTGACTTATAGATGAACATTACACGACATGTTACCGACTTATAGATGAACATTCCACAACATGTTACCGACTTATAAATGAACATTCCACGGCATGTTACCGACTTATAGATGAACATTCCACAACATGTTACCGACTTATAAATGAACATTCCACAACATGTTACCGACTTATAGATGAACATTACACGACATGTTACCGACTTATAGATGAACATTCCACATGTTACCGACTTATAGATGAACATTCCACGACATGTTACTGACTTATAGATGAACATTCCACGACATGTTACTGACTTATAGATGAACATTACACGGCATGTTACCGACTTATAGATGAACATTCCACAACATGTTACCGACTTATAAATGAACATTCCACAACATGTTACCGACTTATAAATGAACATTTCACAACATGTTACTGACCTATAGATGAACATTCCACATGTTACCGACTTATAAATGAACATTCCACAACATGTTACCGACTTATAGATGAACATTCCACGGCATGTTACCGACTTATAGATGAACATTCCACATGTTACCGACTTATAGATGAACATTCCACGACATGTTACTGACTTATAGATGAACATTCCACGACATGTTACTGACTTATAGATGAACATTCCACGACATGTTACTGACTTATAGATGAACATTCCACGACATGTTACTGACTTATAGATGAACATTACACGACATGTTACCGACTTATAGATGAACATTCCACAACATGTTACCGACTTATAAATGAACATTCCACAACATGTTACCGACTTATAGATGAACATTACACGACATGTTACTGACTTATAGATGAACATTCCACATGTTACCGACTTATAGATGAACATTCCACGACATGTTACTGACTTATAGATGAACATTCCACGACATGTTACTGACTTATAGATGAACATTACACGACATGTTACCGACTTATAGATGAACATTCCACAACATGTTACCGACTTATAGATGAACATTCCACGACATGTTACTGACTTATAAATGAACATTCCACTATATGTTATCAACGCATTACCAGAAGTCACTTGTAGTAATACTGCAAAGGAATATAAACCATATAATTTACATTCGTAAATGTGGAGTAATTGTGACCCACTTCTAGTGGCACGTGGTGTAGTAAGAGCTAATGTGCTTATGTAAATACAGCAATGTGTGTGTGTGCGTGTGTGTGTGTGTGTGTGTGTGTGTGAATACCACCATGGGTATATAAATACCACCATGGGTATATAAATACAACCTTGTGTGTATTCCTAACCCAGTCCCCACTTTCTGCAGGCTATAAGTCAGGTCTAGATGAGAAGAGTACAGATGGCAGACTGCCAGAACCTAACAATCAGTTAGAAAAACTGTTGTAACCTTAGACCCAACCCCCCCCCCCCCCCCCCCCCACCCCTAATCACGACCGAGTGTTTGCTATGCTACCAATCTCAAACTTGGACTTTATCCAAATCACACTTTCACAAAATCAACACCTGGGAGGTGAGATGTCTGAGGAGAGCTTCCAACTTAACAATCCGAGATCGAGTAAGAAATGTTGTTATCAGACAGATTGTGGGATCAACACCTTGTGCCACATTTATTGAAAGATAGAAGATCAAGTGGTTTGGTCATGTCCTCAGAATGCAACACCAACAACTACCATCACTGGCCTTGCATCAAAGATCATCTGCGACGAGACCACGAGGACGTCCAAGAAGAAAATGGATTGACATCAAAGACATTGTACAACCACACGGAATAACACTATCCAGTGCCGCCCACCGGGCGCTGGAACGCAAATTATTCCTCCCCACGACGCTTGACGGCAGAAGTGGAAGATGATGATGGTGATGATGATGATGATGATGATGATGATGATTCAAAACAATGTATTCCCTTAGGGAATGTAAACACAGTAGCCACACATAATTGAACGCATACGTTTATTGCCCGGCATATTTCACTGCATCTCGTCAGGTGTACATATCGAGGCATTCGGTATTAGGCGGTTCCAACCAATTTTGTACAGACAGAAAGACTTCGCTTTAAACTTGTGATTACCGTTGGGATAACAAATGTCGCACAGTCTAACAATATCAGTGTCTATGTGTTATAAATATTTGTTAAGTTTATATGATGCGTGGTTCTGCAGTATGCACCTGATGAGATGTAAATGATAAAAAAGATGATACGCTTTATTGTGGTTGTGACGATCGATGGAGGAAGTGGTAGCGTTGATGATGACGGAGATAATAGTGATAATGATGATGATAAAGAGAGGATAGTAATGATGATGACGACAATAATGATGATAATGCTGATGATGTAAGACAATATAACAATGATGATGATGATGACAATAATGATGATAATGTTGTTAGTGTAAGAAAATATAAGAATGACGATGACTACAATAATGCACGACAATGACAACGATGACCATGAACAAAATAATGATGATAATGCTGATGATGTAAGAAAATTATAACAATGACAATGACGACAATAATGATGATAACACTGATGATATACGACAACGATGATGATGACGACGACTGATGAAGATGACGACGATGGCGACGCCTGACGAAGATGACAACGATGTGCTGTTGCTCTCGTCGGCAGATCCCTTTGTGCGGGTGACCCTGGTACTGCTGGAGAAGCCCATGAAGACCAAGAAGACGTCGTGCAAACACAACACCATAGATCCCATCTTTAACGAGTCAGTCAGCTTTAACCTGGGCCAGGAACAGGTACAGTTGTCATCATCAGCTCTGTCTCTCCACTTACCTGAGACATGAACAAGAAGGGTTGTCACCCTTAGCCCTGTCTCTCCACTTACCTGAGACATGAACAGGTACAGTTGTCACCCTTAACTCCGTGTCTTCACTTACCTGAGACATGAACAGGTACAGTTGTTACCCTCAGCTCTGTCTCTCCACTTACCTGAGACATGAACTGGTAGAGATGACACACTGTTGTCTGTCTTTATACTTATCTGAGCGACGAGCAGGTAGAGATGACATCTGAAGTCTGTCACTTCACTTATCTGAGCCACGAACAGGTAGAGATGACATCTGAAGTCTTTCACTTCACTTATCTGAGCCACGAGCAGGTAGAGATGACATCTGAAGTCTGTCACTTCACTTACCTGAGCCACGAGCAGGTAGAGATCACATCTGATGCCTGTCACTTCACTTACCTCTGCCACGAGCAGGTAGAGATGACATCTGAAGTCTGTCACTTCACTTACCTGAGCAACGAGCAGGTAGAGATGACACCTGAAGTCTGTCACTTCACTTACCTGAGCCACGAGCAGGTAAAGATGACATCTAAAGTCTGTCACTTCACTTACCTGAGCCACGAGCAGGTAAAGATGACATCTAAAGTCTGTCACTTCACTTACCTGAGCCACGAGCAGGTAGAGATGACACCTGAAGTCTGTCACTTCACTTACCTGAGCCACGAGCAGGTAAAGATGACATCTAAAGTCTGTCACTTCACTTACCTGAGCCACGAGCAGGTACAGATGACATCTGAAGTCTGTCACTTCACTTACCTGAGCCACGAGCAGGTAGAGATGCCATCTGACGTCTGTCACGTCACTTACCTGAGCCACGAGCAGGTAGAGATGCCATCTGAAGTCTGTCACGTCACTTACCTGAGCCACGAGCTGGTAGAGATGACACACTGATGTCTGTCTCTATCACTTACCTGAGCCGCGAACCGTTAAAAAACCTAATTTCTGTCTCGCCATTTCAGGCGTCTATTTTCCCCAAATACCTACCCTCCGTTCTTGTTTCACGTCTATCGTCTTTCCCTGCCTAATGATGTTAAGCAATGTCCACTTGTTGCCTAATATTTCCTATAGTGTCAACGTGTCTAATATCTCCTATAATTTCCACTTGTTGTTTGACATCTCCTGTAATGTCCACTTTTATGTTTCCAGTAACGACCACTGTTATAATGTTTCCTGTAATGTCCACTTTTATATTTCCTCTAATGTCCAATTTTATAATGTGCCCTCCAATGTCCACTTTTATAATGTTTCGTCTAATGTTCACCTTTATAATGTTTTCTGTAATGTCCACTTTTATAACATTTCCATTAATGTCCACGTTTAGTATGTTTTCCTTTAATGTCCAGTTTTATAATGTTTCCTCTAATGTCCATGTTTATAATATCTCCTGTAATGTCCACTTTTATAATGTCCACTAATGTCCACTTTTATCGTGTTTTATGTAATGTCCAATTTTATAATGTGTTCTGTAATGTCCACTGTTAACTAATGACCACTTGTCTGATATCTCCTCTAATGTCCAGTTTTATAATGTTTCCTTTAATGTCCACTTTTATCATGTTTTCCTGTAATGTCCACGTTTATCATGTTTCCTCCAATGGCCACTTGTCTAATATATCTTGTAATGTCCACTGTTATAATGTTTCATCCACTGTCAACCGTTATAACATCTCATGTAATGTCCACCATTCACTAAAGACCACTTGTCTGTTATCGCCTCTAATGTCCACATCTCGTCTACAGCTCAAAGTTGCCAGCGTTGTTGTCACAGTCTGGGACCACAATTCCAAGTCCAAGGACGACTTTGTGGGTCGTGTTGTCATTGGTTACCACGGAACCGGAACCCAGGAGTCCCAACACTGGAGGCGCATGCTCCAGTCTCAAAGATCTCCCGTGGCCCAGTGGCACTCGCTCAAGTCCCGCGACGACTGCGACCAGGTGTCCGTGGCTTCTATAGCCGTTCCTTGAAACTGTCAACTTTGGCATGTTGTTCCTGCAGAAGACAGATCAAGTGACTTGTCTCACAGCTTCGTCTCGCTCGTACTTTTCTTATTTAGTAAATGTACATTAAAATGTACCGTGAAATATTCTGGGAAATAAAACAATGACACAGTTCTCCAAAAGACAGATGAAAACCGTAAATTAGTTCTATAAATTAGAAGTAGGCAGTTCAGATTGTGGCGTAGCAATATGAGGAGGAATAAACTGGATAACTTCATGGTAACGCAGCATTAATGGAGAAAGAGCAAAGAGAAGGCAGAAAGATAAATGCCTGCATTACTTGGCCACGTGGCAAAATTTGAAGAGAAAGAGCAATGAAAAGTTAGAAAGATAAATACCAGGATTACAAGGCCACGTGGTAAAATCGAGACAAGAACATAAACCTGATGCAAATCTCTGGTGGTTGTGTGACACAGCGAACCATTACCGTCCATGCTTGTCGGCATGGCACATGATGATGATGACGATGACCATTGTTGTTGTTTACATAATACACATGTCAGGTGTTCAGTTAGACAACTCTGAGGGTGAAATAGTATTACCTCTTTGTCTGCACGGACGTGAAGAAGACGGGTTGTATGTCCTCAGAAAGGAGTCCACAGTTTAGTTCCCTCTGAATGGATAGGCAAAAGGGTTTCCTTGTATCATCACAATGTATGCATCGCCGGGCCTGGTTGCCAATGACACCAAATGCCAACACAGCACGACTTGACATCGTATGTCAGTTATATAGGCGTCAATCCAGGATTGTGCTATAGCACGTTTTGGGGAATCTGACGTGCTCAAATGTATCAGAGGCACGAATGTGTTTTGACTTGCTCAAATGTATCATACCCACGAATGTGTTCATATATGCACAAATGTATCATACACACGAATGTTCTCAGATGTGCACAAACGTATCATTCGCAAGAGTGTGTTTGTATCATATGCACGAACGTGCTCGGATGTGCACAAATGTATCGTACGCACGAATGTGCTCAGATGTGCACAAATGTATCGTACGCACGAATGTGCTCAGATGTGCACAAATGTATCGTACGCACGAATGTGATCGAATGTATCATATGCCCGAATGTGCTCAGATGTGCTCAAATGTATCATACGCACGAATGTGCTCAAATGTATCATACGCACGAATGTGCTCGGATGCATAAAATGAATGACTGCTCAGATGCGCACAAATGTATCACATACACACAAGAGATGTTCTCAAGTATATCACATGCACGAATGTGTTAAGATGTACTCAGATGTATCATATGCATGAATGTTCTAAAATGTATCACAGACATACATGTGCTCAAATGTATCATGGACATGAATATGCTCAAATGTATCATGGACATACATGTGCTCAAATGTATCACATATACGAACGTGTGTACTATTGTTGAAGAATATTAACCACAATAATAGTGTAATATTGTTGAAGAAAATTAACTACAATTGTTGATATTTCTGTAGTATTGTTGGAGAATATTAACAACGATAGTAGATCATGTATAACATTGAATAAGAATATTAACCGTATTTAAAGATATATGTATAATATTGTTGAAGAATATTAACCATGTTTGAAGATATATGTGTAATATTGTTGAAGAATATGAACCACACTTGTAGATCAAGTGTGATATTCTTGGCCAATACCAACCCCATTTGTAGATATTTGTGTGATATTGTTTCCGTGTTTGCTCCTTGTCTTGTGGATGTCTCTCGCGTATCGTGACCTGGTGCTGTGTAAATGTAACAGATAATTATACCTATATAGATTCTTCCCCTACACCGTGTACAGAGATATTCTGCATATATTTTATGGCAAGTTTTAAAGCTATAGCCAATCTTGAAGATATTTACGACATAAATTTTGTGGCAAGTTTCAAAGTTATGGTCGATCTTGTTGATATTTACGACATATATTTTATATTTTATGGCAAGTTTTAATGTTATTGTCAAGCTTGTTGATATTTACGACACGTATTTTGTGCCACGTTTGAAAATTATAGTCAATATTGTTGATATTTATAACATATATTTTGTGGCAAGTTTCAAAGATTTTTCTTGATATTTAACTATTTACGACGTTTAAGTCAAATACAAATGTTTGATGGTGTTATGATATGAAATGTTTGTGGTTTTTTCTGGTTGTATTTAACTAGTACAACTTGTGTGTTGATGTTTTCTGACATCACTGTGTTCAGGGACTTTTGAATATACATCTAAACACAGAAGCCTCGAACAACAGTTGAACGATTTATTGCCTGACATATTTCACTGCATCTCGTCGGGTGCACACTAGAGAGTAATATATCACATGCACTGAATAGATGAACCACATTTTGAGTGAAACATAACACACACACAGTAACTGAAACTTTTCGAAAATAGAGCATTTGTTATCTTCACAATTATCACCGAGTGATTATGAATTCAGCTCGTCTGCATAACCCCTGTTGAATATGCCTAATTGCTATGGCCTCGGAATATTTGAGGAATCGAAAACACATTAGCTTCATGATTGTTATATATAATGCTTCAATGGCAAGAATTCATGACAAAGTGACTACAGACAGTGACAAGAGAGGACTGAATTAAACTAAACAACAACGGAATTAAAAGTCACAACCAAGAAAAAATAAACAGCAAGTAAAGTGTACAGTGACAACAAAAGGGGCAACATTGAAGCAAGTCGAGAGATTCAGTTGACTAGAGTTTCAGACAGCAACCTATGTTACCGCTAACACAGAGATAACGCGAAGAATAACCCAAGCAGGGGCACCAGACCATCAGATGAAGACCCTTCTGTGTATCTTATCTCCGCTCATGGACATCAGCCAACGAATGTTAGTGTGCTATTTACTGCCCATGCTACTTTACATATGTAAATCATTGACACATTAAAAAAAGTCGCTTAAAATTCGACAGGGTCGACTTCATTGCACCTAGTTTTATCCCATATGGCTCAGTCTCTTTCTGCAGCGTGGGCTGCCGAAATCGTCACACAGAGCACAAACTCTGTAGCTCCAGCGACGACCCTCAGGCGTCTCCGAAAAAATGCACCCGTGAACCGTAGGACGCGGCCCAGAATCGAACCCACATCCTTCGGAACCCGAGGCAGACGGCTAGACCACTTCGCCACGGAGACCCCATCAAAGATACATACTTACGAGGCAAACATGTACATTGTATAACATGTACATTAGTGATGCAATTCAATAAGTTAATTCCTCAAATTGACATAAACATGATCAAATAAGCAGTGCACAAGTTTTCATATAGTACATATTAAAATCAAGTGGCAGTAAAGATGATAATATGAAAGATGAGGATACAGAAACAATATGACATGCGTGTGCTCAACTCTCTCTCTCTCTCTCTCTCTCTATCTCTTTTTTGTCTTTCACACACACTTACAAACACACACACTAACGCACACACACACACACAAGCACACACACACACACACACACACTAACTCTTTCGTTGTCTAACCTCTCATTCACTCTCTCTCTCTCTCATCCACACTCACTCACCCTCACTCTCTCACTCTCTCTTACTTTCTCTCTCTCTCTCTCTCTCTCTCTCTCTCTCTCTCTCTCTCTCACACACACACACACACATACACACACACAGACATACAGTCACACTCACTCTCTCCCTCAATCTCTCACTTTCTCTCACTAACTTTCTCTCACTTACTCTCTCTCTCTTTCTCCCACGTACTCTCTCTCTCTCGCTCTCTCTCTCTCTCTCTCTCTCACACACACACATAGACAAGCAGACAGACACACACACACACTCACTAAACTCTTTCACAAAAACTATCTCTCTCATTAGCTCACTCTCTCACTCACTCACTCTCTCACTAGCTCACTCTCTCACTAGCTCACTCTCTCACTAGCTCACTCACTCACTAGCTCACTCTCTCACTAGCTCACTCTCTCACTCACTCACTCACTCTCACTCATTCACTCTCTCTCTCACTCACTCTCACTCATTCACTCTCTCAATCATCCATCCACTCTCTCACTCACTCACTCACTCACTCTCTCACTAGCTCACTCTCTCACTCACTCACTCTCTTTCACTAGCTCACTCTCTCACTCACTCACTCACTCTCACTCATTCACTCTCTCTCTCTCTCTCACTCACTCTCACTCATTCACTCTCTCAATCACCCACCCGCTCTCTCACTCACTCACTCAGACACACATACTCACTAATTCTATCTCTCACCCACTCTCTCACCTACTCGCTGTCTCTTACTCACTCACTCACTCGCTAACTCTCTAACTCACACTCACTCACTCACTTTCTCACCCTCTCTCACACACACACATAGATAGGCAGATTGACACACACACACACTCATTTTCTCACTCTCTCTCTCTCTCTCTCTCTCTCTCTCTCTCTCTCTCTCTCATACACACACACATAACGCGCATGCACACACATTAACTCACAAGTGTACACACACATGCAAACTCACACACACACACTCACTCTCACTCTCGCTCTCTCTCTGTCTCATACTCACTCTCTCACTCTCTCACTTTCTCACTCTCTCTTTCACACTCTCTCTCTCATTCACTCTCTCATTCTCTCACTCTCATATACATAGTGAAAAAATAGTACCACTAGGTGACGTATTGAGGCATATAGTAGTATCTGCCACAGTTCAGAGAGAGGGAAAATATCGATGGCCTCTATATCTGGTGATGACGTGTTTGTGTAGACAATTCTCATTTTTGTCAATTATTTAACACCTCCTCCCCTGGCGCCGGAGCTGTTTTCAGCTGCAGAAGTTATCAGGAAGCTGTTTTCAGGTATATTTAATCTCCGACACTGATGCGCAGAAGTTATCAGGAAGCTGTTTTCAGCTATTTTCGATGTTCGATTTTGGTGCGCAGAAGTTAATTATGGCTAGTGTCACCATCATTCAGTGGCTTGTCACATTACACAGAGAACCAGCCTCACAAGAGCTTCGAAATGTCTATCATAAGCCAAATGTCGTGCCTCTACTTTATGCCATGTGTAAATCATCTATCATATCTTTACATCCATTAATTAGTGTTGTGATGTTTCTATTCTCCGCTACCCCTACACACTTCCTATCATACTTATCTTTTCCCGACAATCTCCGAAAATCTGTTTCCTTTCATGCATGTCCTTTTTCGTGCTCAAAATATGAAATTGGCCTCCAATGTTTTTGTTTCTTCTACAATACCCAGTTCTCATTAGACAGAGTTGTTTGATTTCTTTGTCAACAAATGCATGTGTAATACCATTCTCTGAAACTCGTAGTACAAGGCAGTGATATAGAAGTTAATCACAGTCGCGAAAAACTGGCAATCTGATCAATTGAGAGAGCACTTGCAAGCACCTGGGAATAACCTTTGACAGAAACTCCTCCTTCAAAGATCACGCGAGTGGTATATTGTGTGGGTCAAAAGGGGACTCAACGCTATCTGAGTGATGGCAGCGGAGGCCATGGAACATCCTTCGTACACATGTGACCAGCATCTGCTTATTTCATGATTGAGTATGGGCTGGGAATGCTGACAATATCCAGCAGTCTTCCGGGCATACCAAATGACACAAGGCAGGTTATTCTCACCTGCGCAGGAATACACGTATTATATTATATTATATTATATTATATTATATTATATTATATTATATTATATTATATTATATTATATTATATTATATTATATTATATTTTATTGCCGGTCTCCGTGGCCAAAGACTTGCGAGCGCGGTTCGTGAGCCGCCTACCGGGCGTTCGAAACGCAGCTGCGACCGATTTGTGCAGCAGAACGTGTCGCGTTGTGTTATAACGTGTTGGTATGGGAGCCGGTCGTTCAGAAAGCAATGGCAAACTACTGAACGTAAAAACTTGTCTATAGTATGTCCCGCAAAGAATGCCTTCATTCACGATCAATTATTTTGAAAACTGTCTGTTGCATCGTTATGAAATTTTTCCAGCCGTCTTATATTTACCCCCATCCAAGGAATATGTCTTTGACAGGTCCAAAAACAACTTAAATCATCGAAAGCGGCGACATTTATTTGATGTTTTGCTTAAAAACTAGTGATTTCTCGCTAACAAATGTATGTTTACAGTAAGGAAAGCCCCGCCAATTCAGATGACACACAAGGCGTATCCGGATTCGTATGGGAGTGGGTGCAATGAAAGAACTAGCTTAAAAGTCGACAGGGTTGGCTGCATTGCACCGGGTTTTTATCCCATATGGCTCAGTTTCTTTCCGCAGCGCGGAAAGCGTCGCACAAAGCACGAACTTCGTAGCTCCAGCGACAACCCTCGGGAATCTCCGAAAAAATGCACTCGTGAAATGAAGGAAGCGGCCCGGAATCGAACATACAACCTGCGGAGCCCGAGTCAGATGGCTTGACCACTTCACCACGGAGAATCCCGAGAGGGGTGCAATATGTAATATTAGTAAAGATAGAGAATTTACAGAGGCATGGGTAAATAATTTGTAAATTAACAGGAAAGCAGAAGGAATATATTTCTTACCTTATTTTTCATTTCCTTCTTGTTTCTTCAGCTGCTGGTTAATAAAGTGTACACAAGTATTCATGTTAGCTTTTTATATTGAGTTCGTGAAAGCTTCCAAATAGCTGTGCGTTAATGTGCGTATGGAGTGACCAGAAATGATACCGCAATTTAGTCATCATGTTTCCATTTTTAAGGATCTATTCAGCTGTCTATGTAGTTTGTTCACACGTACACATGGGTGACAGACCCGCTTTGAGTCTTCGTGAAAGACTGTCTACTCTACTGTTTACCGTTCAGAGACGGAACATGATTACCTGTTTTGCACTATGAAAATAGTTGTCAGTGTCTCTGTAGTGGGCTTTCTTCTTAACGACCAAGATGTTGGTCCTCTTTTCATTGAAGTTTATAGATTGATTCGTATGCACGTGTGTTGTCCCCTAATTTGACAACGTGTTTGCTCTCATGTTTTTTGTTATGCCACAATATGTCAGTTTCCACCGCAATATTACTCTTCTGTTGGTATTCAATGCGTTTAGTGTGTGTGTGTGTTTTTTTTCAATACAGTTGTTTGTCACCGCTGAGGGCTTGCGTAATTGAAAATTCATCACTATGGAATACAAACTGTTGCCATTGACATTATGCTGATGCTGTAATGTTTAGGGCCTGCAATTTGTCTGAATAGTTGGAGCAAAATATCCCAGTAAGTGTGTACGTAGATTAAGGTCTGCGATCTGCCCAGACCTTAATCTGTGTCGGACGATTCCAGTAGGTTGAGGATTGCTCTCGGTTGCATAAAATTCAATTCATCCTTTCTCCAATAGTCCTCTTCCTCTTTCAAAACATGGTCCTCACATTTTTTTCCAGTAACTTTTATCAATATTTAATAGCGCGGACTGGTTGACAGACAGACAGACAGACAGACAGACAGACAGACAGACAGACAGACAGACAGACAGACAGACAGACAGACAGACAGACAGACAGACAGACAGACAGACAGACAGACAGACAGACAGACAGACAGACAGACAGACAGACAGACAGACAGACAGACAGACAGACAGACAGACAGACAGACAGACAGACAGACAGACAGACAGACAGACAGACAGACAGACAGACAGACAGACAGACAGACAGACAGACAGACAGACAGACAGACAGACAGACAGACAGACAGACAGACAGACAGACAGACAGACAGACAGACAGACAGACAGACAGACAGACAGACAGACAGACAGACAGACAGACAGACAGACAGACAGACAGACAGACAGACAGACAGACAGACAGACAGACAGACAGACAGACAGACAGACAGACAGACAGACAGACAGACAGACAGACAGACAGACAGACAGACAGACAGACAGACAGACAGACAGACAGACAGACAGACAGACAGACAGACAGACAGACAGACAGACAGACAGACAGACAGACAGACAGACAGACAGACAGACAGACAGACAGACAGACAGACAGACAGACAGACAGACAGACAGACAGACAGACAGACAGACAGACAGACAGACAGACAGACAGACAGACAGACAGACAGACAGACAGACAGACAGACAGACAGACAGACAGACAGACAGACAGACAGACAGACAGACAGACAGACAGACAGACAGACAGACAAGAAAGATTGTCTCTCCCAATTGCACAAGAATTTACAAAGACTTGATAATCAGAAATATATACAAATATTTATATTTCTTATGATACATACACTGACAGTAAAAAGAATCTAATAAAACAAATGCAGATATATGGATCCTTGTTGAGTTTACAATAACATGATCAAGCAATTAATCAAGAGGTCATCAACGACTGACAACACCAAGTTCAAATCTTCAATGTTAAAGTTATAAAAAATAAGATTAAATTTTTTTATTTGCAGAGTAAATATTTTAACATTGACAAATAAAACACAAATTAGTTTGAGCATATTTTTGGTGCAGTAAAACAGAATCACAACAGCAGTATATGAAGCAAATGGGAAGTATGTACAACATCACAGACACACAGATGTCACGAACAACTGTCATTTGTAAGGTCATTTTCTGATAAAGGTGATTATGCAAGCTCAGGAGTCACGTCATTATGTACAGAGCTGATCGAGTGGCTAAGGAAGGAGCAAAAGAAGAACAACCCGATGTGCCCATTACATACCACCAAAAGAAAAGAATGATCAAATCAGTCAGAAGGCCACCAAACCTTACTCAAGACGACTACCACGTTATGGACAGACCAGAACAGGTCATTCTTCTGCGCCTCAGAACAGGACACAATAGATTATGCATCATCATGTATACAAAATTCAAGACACAAAAAGGGATATATTATGTCTGTATTATGTAAGCACAAAAATTGATGTATTAGTTGCTAACATTTATTTTGTCTCATCAAGAAGAATGCAATCAAAATTTATTATTCACACGCAGATCATCAAACTCAACACAATCTGGCCATCTATAGAACAACTCAACCTAATCTGACTACATATAGAACAACCCAATAAAAAATGTGGCCATATATAGAATAACTCGAACGAACGAACGAATGAACGAATAAGCGAACGAACGAACGAGCTTTATTTTCACAGGGTTAAGAATTGGGCACGCAGGCCCGTCTAACATTCTGCCCTTCTATCACTCTCTTTCATACATTATTTCATTCACACATCATTCAAGGCTAACAGAGAACAGCAACAATATAAAAGATATGCATTATAAAGGGGTGGGGGAAATGCAAAAATCAATACTACACGACACAGTAATATTAGATAATGGTGTGGCACTTGTTATTAGCCATGTGGAATATTTGAGGGGGCTGCGTGGTCTCGAGGTATGGTGTCCGCCTCGAGTGCTGGAGGTCCTGGGTGAGGACCGGGAGTTTTTTTTTTTTTCCACGTGGACTTCTAGTAATAAAATGTCCCCTGGTCTCTGGGTAGTGAGATCGGACTCCCGTGTGCATTGTTGCGCACGTAAAAAATCCCTTGGCAGTTGGAAATTGAAAAAGAGTAGCCTAACAGAGCTGCCCGGGCAAAATTTCGAGTTAAAAATCTACCCAAAGTATTTCAGGAGCCTCGCCGGTGCTACGGACGTCGTGCACTGAGCTGAGTTTCTCCAGACTCAGGTTTGAGTTAGGAGGAGGACGGAGCACTTATGGGTTACACCCGTGTGCCGTGATGTTGGTCCATCGACTAAACTAAACTAAACTAAACTATGTGGAATAAATAGGTATACCAAAAGGGGACTGGCTGTTATATTAGGATGTATTATTATTATTATTATTATTATTATTATTATTATTATTATTATTATTATTATTATTATTATTATTTCTATTAAGGGGGAAGGTAATCCGTACTGATATAGTGTTCAAATAATTTGCGATTATATGTATAGGGATTGGTGATGTCAGCATCCCCAATAAGGCCCCACAGGAGTAATGAGTTAACACTAGTCTAGTAGAGAGACACCAGACAGGGAAGACACCGAGTACTATTAATAACCTCACAGGGAGACACATTTGTGTCAGACCAGAGGTCAACGAGTACAGATGAGCGAGGGCTTTCCCCAAGCAATTGGGTTGCTGGGCCTTGCGAGTAACCGTGATATGCCAGGTTACTCGAACTCACCAGCCGGCGTGCTGGCAAGACCAGGCACGCAATAATAGCGACTGCACGGAGAGTAAAGGGTCCGTGCTTGTCCACGCAATGTGTTGCGGGAGAGACTGACTGGAGACGGTAGAGAGAGCAGACGTATCCTTGACCAATACGATAGCTTTCTAGGCCATAGGCTAACATAGGGCTGTTCATTTAGATTGTGTAATGCTAGCATCATCTATCATCACGTTGATGTATTCATATTGTGTAACAATGATGAAACCTAACGCTCGTAGAGCCATTCAAATGTCGGCTCTGAATAAATTGCATTCCTTTCGCAAATGTCATGAATTGTTATTTCGTGCAGTGCGAAAGTAGCGGAGTCTTGAAAAGCTGCAGCGCACAAGTCGCTGACAGGCTAGACCCCGAATTGGTGTCAGAATGGTCAATGAATCAACGCCAGCGGCGAATTGGTGTCAGAATGGTCAATGAATCAACGCCAGCGGGAATTGGTGGTTGAACACAGGGAATAAACACCAGTAGACCCCGAATTGGTGTCAGAACACATTGAACGAACGCCAGCAGTACAATTACTGTCAGATTTCAGTGAACGTTTCTGAGCAGTCATAGCAGGCAGTTGTAGTAATATTCAACGAGCAGGTAACGCCAACATGCAAGTGGTATTATAAACCACTGAACGAACGCTAGCTATCGATTGATATTACAAAATTCTGTACCAGAATTAATTCAATGCACGTTTCAACAGTATTGATGTGTGATATATTGCAAAGTAATACAAATTTATTGTGATACATGCTATAAATTAATTTTTTTTCTTCTGTTGAATTATACGATCGCCAATTTTGTGGAGTGTGAACCACAATTGAGTCACATTACATCGGTAAAGTGTAAAATTCTACCAATATTATTTAGAAAGTGTGGTATTATACTAAAAGCAATTGAAATGTATAAAATAATCAGTGAACATTACCATCGTAACCACCGTGTACATTTCATTGCGTGTGATACAGCCACCATTCTACGAAATCAGTAAATAGATTAGCGACGAACTGCAGCCTATAACGAAGGTACGCCAGAGTCTAACAACGAAGACAAGACGACATTGACGGCCATACGACTAATCATCTCATTTATCATCTAACAATCATTCAGACGATCATATCATTCATCATTAATAGCATTTATCACTATTTAGCACATTCTCATTCACCAGTCGCATGAAATAGGAGATTATATTAACAACTTGATGAAATATGAAATATTTGATAGAATATGATAAATTGTGAGCTTGTATTTACAACTTAAGCGTGTGTCTAATTTTTGCTGCTCTACTAACCAGAACGCAGCCCGTGTGTTATCAAAGCAAACCAGTGTGTAGTGTGAAAGACTGCGGTGGAACATCCCAAGTACAGTACTTTCTAACAAATTAGATGAGTATATTTTTCGAATATTTTGGTATGCTCTAACTTAATCATGCATCTTCTTTTCCAGTGAAAGATGTACATTTACTAACACGTCATTGTAAACGATTCTGTGCATATTATTGTATTATCATTTTGAATTAACATTACGCCACAAAATGGCGTCACTAAATGAATGTATCCAGGCGGGCATCGCCATGGGCCACACTGGAGATAAGCTAGAAAAATGGGCGGACCAAAAGTATAAAGAAGAAAGAGCTCTACAGAAAGAAGAAACAGAAAGAAAAGCTGCTCTTGACAGAGATGAAAGAGCATTAGAAAGGCAACATCAAAAAGAAATGAAAGAGATCGAGGAGGCTACCAAACATAAACAATTAGAATTAGATCAAATTACCAAACAAAAGCAGATACAAGTAGATTCTGAAACTAGACTAAAGATGAAAGAAATGGAGGTAGATTCTAACATACAAATAGCCTCTAGCAAACAAAAGAGCCAAGAAGAACAGAACAAATTTAGTAAATACAAAGGCCTTATTAAACCATACACTGTAGGTGATTCAATCAGCGCATTTACTGAAAATATAGAGTTCCAACTAAAAACACAGAAAATACCTTTAGAGGATTGGGCAATGATTTACATGAGAAACCTGAGTGGGGAGCCTTTAAAAGTAATAGAATCCATACCTACAGATCTTAGAAACAATTACCAGTACATACACGATAGGATAATGCAACATTTTCTTTTGGACGCTACTGGTTACCAAATTCAATTCTCACAGATTAAACCAAAAGCAACTGAAACGTTCTTAGACTACATTTCTAACGTGCAGAGCACATTTAAAAAATGGACTAAGGCGGCTAAAGTAGGTAACAGCTATGAAAAACTAGAAGAGCTAATGGTAATGGACAAAGTTTTTTCTACAGTGCCTACTCCTTTTGCTAAATTCTTACAACAGTCAGATTTTGATTCCATTCAACAATTAGAGAAACGGGGGTCAGCTTATTTTTCCTCTAATCGGGACATATTTAAAACTACATCATATGACACAGAAATTACAGCTTTTGCAAATAGAGTCCCTGATAGATCCTACAAACAGAAAGACTAC
The DNA here is from genome assembly GCA_963921405.1 of Cepaea hortensis. Taxonomy (NCBI): domain Eukaryota; kingdom Metazoa; phylum Mollusca; class Gastropoda; order Stylommatophora; family Helicidae; genus Cepaea; species Cepaea hortensis. Next base: position 4,346,734 of record OY992876.1, on the reverse strand, counting down.
AGTAAGAAGGACAAACCATATCAGAAACCACCTCGATGTAATTATTGCAATCTTTTTCACCCAACTTATTCGATGTGTGATAAGAACCCCACATATCCGTCACACCTAGAACAAGTGTTAAAGAAGCAAGAAAGCAGAAGATCATCGTTTAAACGTGCTGTAAAATGTTATTTTTGTTCAAGTTATGGCCATTATAGTAATAAATGTCTTGGGAGACAGAGAATGAAGGCAAACAACGCAGCCCTCATCGATACATCATCAGACGATGAGAGTGACATAGATCCCGAACTTGTCAATGTTTTGCCAACGAATGAATGCCAGAATGTATCATCAGTAAACGATATTTTAGACTTTAAGACGTGCAAAGTATGCCACCAGTTTCATGCGGAGGGGAGATTGAAATGTGGACACATAATATCATGTTCAAATGAAGAAGCTAATGCAGCATCTGCCTCCAGAGGTAACCTTAAGTTCTACAATGCACAGGTCAATGGGCAACCATGCCAATGCTTAGTTGATAGCGGCAGCACTATACTGGGGTTAAGGAGAAAACTTGCTAGAACAGAAGATTATACGGGTGAATTTGTCAAATGCCGTACTTTCTCGGGTACCATCGAGAAATATCCACTGGCAAAAGCGCATATCAATACCCCGTTCCTTACCGGCACATTTACGTGCGCTATCCTCCAAGATCCTTGTACAGATCTTATTTTAGGATGTCTTGATGCATTGAAAGAATGTACAGACGACAACATAAAAGCCTGGAATGAAACACACATGGTCAACGCTGTAACTACGTCAGATACAGAAACAAAGTATACTGACTTACAAAATGAAACACTACAGCTATTAACACCAAGTGGTGCAGATACCAACAATACTTGCCAAAAGCTGAGCGAGGCACAAAGCACCGACCAAACACTCACACCGTATTTTAACCTGTTGTGTGAGCGAAAGAAAGTTTCTAAAAATTCTTCCTGGTACTTTAAAAAGGTTAACGGAATTCTCATGCGTTATTACACATATAATAACCATGAAATTCAGCAGACGGTGTTACCTGTAACATACCGAAAAAAGGTGCTAAAAATCGCACAGTCACCACCGTTTGCTGAACATTTGGGCTATCATAAAACGCGAGCCAGAATTCTATCACAATTTTACTGGCCGAAATTTTGTTCGGACCTAAAATCTTTCTGTCGCTCTTGTACTGTGTGTCAACATCGAGTACGAAAGAAAAAGCATGTAAAGACCGAAGTGCAACGATCAGTAAAAGCGTCTAGACCACTTGAGAGTATAGCGGTCGATATTACTGGACCCCTAATGCAGGTGTCGAGTAATGGAAACCAGAACTATCCAAACAAGGGTACTAAAACGATTCACCTTAAACCAAACCAAAAGGTTGTGATGCAACTAACTGATAAACATAACATGGTACTAACATGTTACCAAGGGCCTCTCAACGTTGAACTCAAAATATCAGATGCGGATCATGAAATATCGATAAAAGAACACTTGGAGATATTTCATATCAACATCCTGAAACCATACGTTTCACAACAAGTACAACAGACAGACGAACAGATTGCACCATCACCAAGCAATGAGACGACAGACGAACACAACACAACTTCACTAGATAGGGCGACACACGACAGCGACAACGCAAACACGCTTAGCCAGATAACAGCACACACAACTAGTAGCACAACAGTATTGGACGAGATGGAACTACCAGTTCCTACAGTAAACGTAACTGCGACAAATATCTCGACATGTAGAAATAACATATGCAGCCAGACGAAAGACGGGACAAAACACCTACTGAAACGTCAACAGGTCTTCAACAGGTTGAGATTGTTTGGACTCACAGCGAAGCCGTCCAAAATAGAGTTGGGCATGGAACAAATTGACTTCCTGGGTCATACCATCTGCAGGGGTCAATTGAAAACTGATGACAGAATCGTCACTAAGATTCTGAATTTGACAATACCAACGACCAAAAAACAGGTCCAAAGTTTACTGGGTATGGTAAACGACTATACTAAATTCATTTCAAACCTGGGGGAAATCACCAGTGTTTTTTCTAACATCTTAAAAGCTTCGGCTAAATTATCTGTAAAAGATGCACGATTAATTAGTGCGGTATCAAAATTGAAACATTTTGTCATCGTTCCATCTATCCTTCGTATGCCTAATCCAAATCTCACTTATTTCTTACGCACAGATATGATTGCCATATCCATATCTGAAATACTAGGTCAGTTCTACGACGGGACGTTCCACCCCGTAGGTCGCAACATCACTCCTGCTGAAGGAAGATACTCAGCATCAGAAATGGGAGTCCTTAGTTTGATCTATTGCGTGAGAAAGTTTCACCTATTTTTGGCAGGAGCACAGTTTGTAATCCAATACGATAACTCTCCATTGTCTGTGATGCAATCTGGACATCCTACCAACAATAGAATTTACAGGTGGGCTTTGATTCTCCAAAATTACACATTTACCATCCAGCATTTAAAAGGGAGATTAAATACGATTGCAGACATTTTAAGTCGTCCTTCATCCATTCAAATACCTGAGTTACAGGAATGAAGCTACCATACACCACCAGAAACAGTGACACTGTAATGTTAGATAACCAAGTGCCATGTGTGGTGAGTAAGACATATCATAAGTGCGTTACTATAGCCTGATATATAACTTGTGTGAATAGAACAGTGCTATGAAAAGTGTAACGAACAGACGCAGAATTAACATGCGCTGACACACACATAAGTTAGATTATGGGAACTAACGCCAAGAGGACAGCGAACCCAGCTTAGACCCCGAATCTAGAATATATCGAACCAACGCTTAGACCCCGAATAACATTCCAGGGTTAGCTATGGACCTACATAATGTGGTAGGCAACTATATTAATGCACTATCCTTCAAGGAGAGCATAAAAGACTTTGGCGGAATGAACTATGTTAGAATAGTCTACAAAGAGATTTGCTCCATCTTCACAACGCAGAGGAGGACGTCAACTTAGTGTAATTAGATATAGAAATGTAACTGTGATATATGTACATTATTATTTTATTTACAGTATCTATAACTTCATTTTTCTATTATTTATTCTATTGCAAATTATGTAAACGCATATATAACGTTATTTTCTTATTTGCTTAGTTAGAAATCATTATCATTTAATTAATAATCCATTTATTAAAACATCCATTATAGAAATACAATTATTAGATCGTATATTAGTTAATTAACTTATAATCATAATCATTTATACATCCATTTAGCTAATATATCATTTCAAAACTAACACTAATCATTTAGGAATTAATATCATCTTTTTGACAAGTAACATTTAAGGTAATTAACCCATTTCTCTTAAATGAAAGTAGTAGTAAATTATTTCCCTTGAAGGTAATTTAGGTCAGCACACCAAATTATGGAAGTTACTATGTCAGGATCGGTAACAAACCATCCTTATAACGATGTATAATTTTGTATAGACATGACGCGTGCAAACAAAACGCACAGTCATTTGGCGTGATCACTGTTACAATTTCAGCCAATCGTTTATTGTATATATATATATTGTTTATGTATGTAATAAGCCCAGCTCCGTGGCCGAGGGGTTAGCAGCTTTCTCCGCTAACCCCGAATACTCTCGTCACGTGACGCGACGAGAATTAGCAGTGGTTCGAATCGCAAAAGTGACTTATGAGAGTATGGAGCTGGTCGCTCAGAAAGTCGTGGCGTGCTGATGAGCGTAATCTAGCCTAGGAATCAACATACAGCTGAAAGATGCTGGTGTTGACCGCAATATCCTGAAACAGGATGGAAACGCGGAAAAAAAAATGTATGTAATACTATGAAACATATTTTAATGACGAGAGAATGATTGATTGAAAGAACAGTACGAAAGGGAATGAAAGATGAATGAAAGAAGAGAAAATGCGAGGAGAGAATGCAAAAACTTAGTAAACATTGAAAGAAAGAGAGCGAGAGAGAAAGACAGCGGAAAATTTTTTTTCCACCGCTGGAAAAGTCTTATTTGACTTGTCTGTGTCATCTGTGTTTTCAATGTGTTGTCGAGGGTTTTTATATGTGTAACAGCCACACTTTAACAAAGTATATAGATAACGTACTTTGAGCTTCAGAAAACGAAGTTGTGGTCACAAATAAAAATAACGAACGTTTGTAACCACAATAAACCGATTTGCGGTGCTCGAAGGAACACACACATTTAGTACACTAACGCATACACATGTTAGAGAGTTAAGTACACTTTAGTTTATTAGAAAACACGCAAACAAACAGGAAAACGAACACATAAAAGTTGCACACACCAATCAATTCAAAGAACAATAACTCTAAATTCAGGGGACACAATAAATAATCAGAAACCTAAATGTAACAGTGAATATAGCTTTTTCACATGCGGAAGCAAGAAGGTGAACAGTAGAGCTATGTGTATAGAGTTGGAGGGGATATTGATGGGAACATGAACACGCGGTGCTCATGTGTTGTACTCATAAGAGAGTCAACTAGTGTGTGGGTTGTCATTTCGGGCAATAGGAGGAACAGGTCAAGACGGAAGTCAATAGGTGGAAGTCAAAAGACATAGGGTCAAACGACAGAAGCCAGGACATAAGTCATAAGACAACGGTTTCCGGTTCACTACCAATCCTTAAGATATCTATAGAACCAACTATACTGAGACATGGGCTACTGAATTAGCCAAGTGAAAAGATAGAACACTGTAATTGAAGGTAGAAGATATTGTTTTATCCCCAAACTAGAAAGTTCTATACTTATTGGAGATCTGACAAAATTGGGACAACCAATTTTTCTTTTGTGACCAGAAGTGTTACAAACATGAGAAAAAGGGAAGTAACTCTTCGCGGAGAGGAGGGGACCCTGTCAGCATCCCCAATAAGGCCTCACAGGAGTAATGAGTTAACACTAGTCTAGTAGAGAGACACCAGACAGGGAAGACACCGAGTACTATTAATAACCTCACAGGGAGACACATTTGTGTCAGACCAGAGGTCAACGAGTACAGATGAGCGAGGGCTTTCCCCAAGCAATTGGGTTGCTGGGCCTTGCGAGTAACCGTGATATGCCAGGTTACTCGAACTCACCAGCCGGCGTGCTGGCAAGACCAGGCACGCAATAATAGCGACTGCACGGAGAGTAAAGGGTCCGTGCTTGTCCATGCAATGTGTTGCGGGAGAGACTGACTGGAGACGGTAGAGAGAGCAGACGTATCCTTGACCAATACGATAGCTTTCTAGGCCATAGGCTAACATAGGGCTGTTCATTTAGATTGTGTAATGCTAGCATCATCTATCATCACGTTGATGTATTCATATTGTGTAACAATGATGAAACCTAACGCTCGTAGAGCCATTCAAATGTCGGCTCTGAATAAATTGCATTCCTTTCGCAAATGTCATGAATTGTTATTTCGTGCAGTGCGAAAGTAGCGGAGTCTTGAAAAGCTGCAGCGCACAAGTCGCTGACAGGTGATGTCTTTGATTTCTTGTGGAAAATTGTTCCACAGCTGAGCTGCAGAGTACGTTAAGCTTGTTTTGTATAAGTCAATCCTAGGCTTCGGAATGTGTAATATATTTAATCGTTTACTGTGTCTAGCATTATATTTAAACAATGGCCAAAGGTAATTTGGGCATTCCGATGCAGGATTTTGTGAATTAGTTTAGCTGTATTGAAAAGCAGGCGTTTGCGGAGTGGTAATCACTGAAGGCGTTTATGCAAGTTGGAACGGTCGAAGGCAACGGTCATCCCTCAAAGGAAGGCAGGGACAGTCCATAGCATTTTCCGCCATCCAAGGTTGCTTCCATAGTTGCAGGGCCGACACATAGTGCCCTGGTTCTGGGCTCACCGAGGGAGATCGTCACGTCCTGCTCATGGCTGCTTTAACTCCTCACTTCAATATATTGGTCATTTCGTTTGCCCCGGGCCATTCCCGCACAAACCAGTCAGGTTTGCAGACAGCATCCACTCAGCGAGTTTTCGGACATGTGCTTGTCGTTGCGCCCGGCAGAGCTGTTCCAGGCACGACAGACATTCGGAAAACTACTTAGTCAGAGCTGTTCCGAACAAGAGCGGCATTCGGAAACTAGGTAGTCAGAGCTGTTCCTAGCACGAGAGACATTCGGACGAGACATTTCACTCGGACGTAATTGCGTAGTGTCAATTTTTAGTTTGCCACCCGTAGGACGACACTTCCGGTGTGCATTTTTTTTAATGAGGTTAGCCTTCCTCTGGTTCGAGACAATTTAGACTCTTATTTCGACTTCCACACAGCAAGCTTTTCCTTTGGTCTGCCACGTAATGGATTCGCAAGCCAGGCGTTCCATTTCGTGTCATCGAGACAATTTTCCACCTTTGACTACACTCACTCCATGAGTACAGTTAAACACTTTCATCGGAACGTGCGACCGAGGTGTTTTTCCACCTTTTAGTACTCGCTCACGAGGTAGGCTACATGTGCTGCCGTCTCAGCACCTTACCTCCGTACAGCAGTGAGCGAGAAACGGCCTGGCCCTCTCATCCGGGGATCCCTCATATCCCCCAGCTGAGAGCCTTCGGACAAGTATCTGAACTGGGCATGTAGCGTGCCCAGTATCTCACCTCCATTTATCGGCGGAGGCGTTTGTGTAGGTATCTGGACCAAGATTGTGGCTTCGTGCGCCGGAGCTTAAATTTTGACTGCTATCCTCAGCCTACCTGCAGAGCAGCAGGTTGTGTCTCTCTTAGTCTGGTCCCTATCCCATATGCTGTCCGATATGTAGTTTTTCATCCATCGGCAAGCAAATGGGGTCGATGGGACACGCAAGCTCCCCCACCACGGCAAGGTGGAGACACATCGGGGGAGATTTGGTGATATAACAACACGTAGCCATCAGAACTTCTTTTTCCCATAGTTGGAATAGTGAACATTTGTATATGTCTATGTTTGGGGACTAACAGTCGAAGTGAAAAGAATTAAATCTGGAAAGTGAAACCCTATAAAGGGAATATCAGAAGCGTTATTTCACTGGAGGAAGCGAAACTGATGGAGAGCCAAAGAACCGATTGCCAACCCAGAGGACAAGATACTTGAGTTAAGTGGCCAAACTTACCGTTGGCCAACGCAACACGCTCAGCATTGTTAACATTCCTTGTCCTATAAGTTATCAGTAATTCAACGAGTACAGCTGAATAGAGGACAGAAGTCCAGGAACAGAGCATTGTTGAGCCCTTTTACTCCACCCATAAACACCCCGAGTGTTTTTTAACAATAAATGTAGGTGTTGTGAGTTTCAACTTTAAACCAATTAGTTGTTATCTTAATCTAATATCCTAGACTAAGAAGAGTGTGAGAAGATATGAAAGTTTGTCGCTATATATATTCAAAGACGCTCAACCTAATCAAGCTACATAAAGAACAACACAACATAATCTGGCCACATATAGAACAACTCAATACAATCTGGCGACATATAGAACAACTCAATACAATCTGGCCATATATAGAACAACTCAACACAATCTGGCCACATATAGAACAACTCAATACAATCTGGCCACATATAGAACAACTCAATACAATCTGGCCATATATAGAACAACTCAATACAATCTGGCCATATATAGAACAACTAAATAAATCTGGCCACATATAGAACAACTCAATAAATCTGGCCACATATAGAACAACTCAATACAATCTGGCGACATATAGAACAACTCAATACAATCTGGCCATATATAGAACAACTCAATACAATCTGGCCACATATAGAACAACTCAATAAATCTGGCGACATATAGAACAACTCAATACAATCTGGCCATATATAGAACAATTCAATACAATCTGGCCACATATAGAACAACTCAATAAATCTGGCGACATATAGAACAACTCAATACAATCTGGCGACATATAGAACAACTCAATACAATCTGGCCATATATAGAACAACTCAATAAATCTGGCCACATATAGAACAACTCAATACAATCTGGCGACATATAGAACAACTCAATACAATCTGGCCACATATAGAACAACTCAATAAATCTGGCCACATATAGAACAACTCAATACAATCTGGCCACATATAGAACAACTCGATAAATCTGGCCACATATAGAACAACTCAATACAATCTGGCGACATATAGAACAACTCAATACAATCTGGCCATATATAGAACAACTCAATACAATCTGGCCACATATAGAACAACTCAATAAATCTGGCGACATATAGAACAACTCAATACAATCTGGCGACATATAGAACAACTCAATAAATCTGGCCACATATAGAACAACTCAATAAAATCTGGCCATATATAGAACAACTCAATACAATCTGGCCATATATAGAACATCTCAATCAATCTGGCCATATATAGAACAACTCAATACAAACTTGCCATATTTAGAACAAATCAATACAATCTGGCCACATATAGAACAAATCAATACAATCTGGCCATATATAGACCAACTCAATAAAATCCGGCTAAATATAGAACAACTCAACATAATTTGGCCACATATAGAACAACTCAACAAAATCCGGCTACATATTTTTTTTTTAATTATTATTGTACATCCCTTACAGGACGTTGCATTCAACATCAGCATTTTTCAGCTGCTGTTGATATACTAGGCAAGATTACGCTCAGTAGTTTGCCATTGATTTCTGAGCGGCCGGCTCACTTATCCCGTAAGTTTCCAACGCAGCGGGAACCGCTTCCAATTCTCGCGTGCTGCGTTACCCCACGTGGATAAACGGGATTACGGAGAAAGTCGTTTAATTCCTTGGCCAGGGAGACTAGCTACATACAGAGCAAGCATTTCTAGCAAAAAACCTGGGAAATATGGATTCTTATAATAAAACAGATTAGTATTTAGAAACACAACGTATTAAAGTAAAGAAATATTTGACATTCCTATAAGGAAGAGAAATATACATCAATAGGCATTATATTTAAGAATTGCAGAGTAAATTTAGCTTATGATGAAATACAGGTAGCTTGACAAACAAACAAACAAACGGACATTCACTCATTGTGTAATTGACTACTTTGTACTTGTTCTGTTATCTGTTGTGTTATTGCTTATATTGTACTTTTTGTTTGTTATACTTTTGCAATTACCTCAGGGATAACATTGTTCCACAATGGAACATTCTCAGAGTACATGTAAACGGTTATACAGATCCTGGATTAATTTGGGTGATGGGTTTGTGTGTGTGTGTATGTGTGTGTGTGTGTGTGTGTGTGTGTGTGTGTGTGTGTGTGTGTGTGTGTGTGACAGACAGACTGACAGACAGGCAGGCAGACGGACGGACGGACGGACGGACGGACAGACAGACAGACAGAACAAGAGGCGTGGATCAGCTCTGTGTTCCTGTCTGGACCATACCACGTGGCCAAGCCATCCGGGTATTTACTTCTCGGTCTTCCCCTTGGTCTCTTCCCTTCGATCTTGCCAGTCGTCACGAAGTTCTCCAATTCATTTCTTCTCATAACATGCCCACACATTTTTGACTGTCTACGTCTAATTTCTCTAATCAGCTTACGATCTTCATTTGTTTCTTGTAGGACTTGTTCATTGGTTTTTCTGTCTGTCCATGGTATTCTTTGCATTTTCCTCAAAAACCACATTTCTACAGCCATCAGATGTTTTTCAGCTTGTCTGCTCATTGTCCAAGCTTCACATCCATATAAAAGTACAGGTTCTATGTAGTCACGGACATGTAGTGTGTTTCATGTAGTTTTGTGTTTGTTTGTTCTGTGCTGACGAAGGCTTTGGCCGCAACGTCCAATTTGTCTCTTGTAGTCGTGTTTCAGTAAAGCTCACAATCTACTTCTCGTTTTTTGGGTGATTCATACATTGTCAAGTTCTATGTAGTACTTCAACACTCTTTTCTCGTTTCAATTGAAATCTTTTTATTGGTGAGTATTTGAATAAAGAAGACACAAACAATAGATTGCACGATTTATTGCCTGGCATATTTCGCTGCATCTCGTCAGGTACATACTGCAGAATTCATACAACATAAAGTTAATTAACTAGATAAATCCTTCAAGCTGAAATATACACATGTTCACACAGTAATGTCAGTTGTCAATTGGTCGTTATGTTTTTCATCTTGCTTCTGCTATACGCTCGGTAAACCACATTTATATAAACTAAATGACACCATAGTCTCTGTAACACTACAGTTGTGACACCGAAACATGTGACACCGAAACATGTGACACCGAAACATGTGACACCGAAACATGTGACAAAGCGTTTTGTGTATTTCGATTGAAAGAATTCATTATGCTACTTCATCAAATGTTAAACTTCTTCCTGCAGTATGCACCCAACAAGATGCAGAACAATATGTCAGGCAATTCAATCGTGCAATATATTGTTTGTGTCTTCATTGCTCACATTCACAACAGTTATGTGACACATCCCCCATCCCACACAGACATCCCGCACCAACCCCCACACACACATCCCTCACCCACTCTCACATCCCCACCCACCACACATCCCTCCACCCACCCACACATCCCCTCACCAACCCAGACATCTCGCAACCACCCACACACACATACCTCACCCACATTCCCACACACTCACACATACCCAACCCATACAAACTCACCCTCACACACATGCTCCACCAACCCACTCACCCACACAATACCCCTCCCACACACATCCCGCATCAACCCACACACACACATCCCTCTCCACTCACACACCACCCACCCGTACCCTCACATCTTCCCATCCACACACACACATTTTCCCACCCACCCACACATTTCATATCCTCCCACACACCCTACCAACCACACATACATCCCCCACTCACACACACATCCTCCACCCACATACATTTCCCCACCGACACACACATCCCCCACGCATACATATATCCCCCACTCTCCCTACATACGCCCCAACACACATCCCCCACCTACCAACACCCACACATCTTCCACCCGCCAACACCCACAAATACCACTACCCAGCAACACCCACACAAACACACCAACCCAAAAACACATCCCCCTCCCACACATACCTCACCCACCCACACACACCCCATCCTTACAACATCCATCCACCCACCCACACACCTCCCCATGCACCCACTCATCTCCGCACCCACCCACACATCCCCCACCAACCCACACATCCCACACTTATCCACACCTCCCCACCCACCCATTCACACATCCCCCACCACACACACGCATCCCATGTTTATATATTGAGGTGACTAATTCCCTTATTTGTCTTCTGTTTTCTCACACAAAACAATCAGAGATCCTTAATATAACTGATAACACGGAAACAACGTGTTCTGGCTGTGGGAGGTCAGACAAACACTAGAAGATAACACGGAAACAACGTGTTCTGGCTGTGGGAGGTCAGACAAACACTAGAAGATAACACGGAAACAACGTGCTCTGGCTGTGGGAGGTCAGACAAACACTAGAAGATAACACGGAAACAACGTGTTCCGGCTGTGGGAGGTCACACACACACACACACACTAGAAGCTACCACCTCAGGAGAATGCACTCTCCAGAATCTTTCAACAACAGTACAAGAGAAAGTTAGAAAATACGCTACAGGGTAGCGGGTTCAGCCCCTAAACTGGTCAGCTGGACTGAAATGTTGTCTTCTCGACCTTGATCTGGAGACGTAAATTACAAGTACCCCCAGAAGTAGGAGTGGGTTCAACTGATGGCCAGGGACGCTGGTAATAGGGAAAGCTAATCCACACATAAATCAGTCCAGGCACTCCTCAGTAGTGAAAACTACTTGTGGTAGTTGCACATCTATGTACTATGCTGGAATTCAAACAGAGACAATTTTTAAAAAAAAAACGTTTTATGTATCCTGGTTGATCACGTATACTCCTGTTTTTTTTTATGTTTCGTGGTTGATCACTTATACTCGTATGTTTTTATGTTTCATGGTTGATCACTTATACTCGTATGTTTTTATGTTTCGTGGTTGATCACTTATACTCGTATGTTTTTATGTTTCCTGGTTGATCACTTATACTCGTATGTTTTTATGTTTCGTGGTTGATCACTTATACTCGTATGTTTTTATGTTTCGTGGTTGATTACTTATACTCGTATGTTTTTATGTTTCGTGGTTGATCACTTATACTCGTATGTTTTTATGTTTCGTGGTTGATCACTTATACTCGTATGTTTTTATGTTTCGTGGTTGATCACTTATACTCCTAATTTTTTTTTCATGTTTCGTGGTTGATCACTTATACTCCTATTTTTACCGTCTTCTTCTTATAACCCATGCTGTGTGGCATTGGCGATCATGTCTGTCCACAGCCCTCAGTCTTGTGTGCCAGTAATCAGTCATTTCTGACATTGATGTTCCTCCATGCCATGACTTCTCTCTTGGTCTCCCCATGTTCTCTTCCCTTCCAACCTTCCCATTGTGACGACATACTCCAGCTATCGTCTTCTCATGACATGCCCAAGGAATGTGTACTGTCCTCTTCTGATGCGAGTAACCAGTTCTCTTTGTGATTTCACTTCTTTAATTGCTCTTTCTATCTGTCCAAGTTATTCTCGTTATTTTTCTATAAAACCACGCACCCCTACATTATTATACCCCTACGTTTGTATTGTACAATAACCGATATAAAGACAACTACCCATGGGTAGATAGAGCTCATTAGCTTGAATGAAATCGGTCTAGAGGATCAAACCTGACACATGCACGCCGAAGGCAGACACACTAACCTGTGAAGTAGATAACTAGCCATGACGCACTCCCCTCACAAGATCAACGAAGAAGAGAACGGTAACCAACACATAATGTATGCTATATGATATATCTGTTATAACTGTATGTGTTAGATATGACTGAGCTACCGTATGACTGTAGACGGTACTACCTGCTTCTGTTAGCGCCGAATGATGGGCGGCGCTTACCAAACCCGACACCCCATATTGTGCCAACGGCTTCGGGCGGAAGAGCGAAATTGGGAGGGTACAAGCCTTATCCTGGTGCGAGGAAATGCAAACCTAAAGACAAAATGTCATGGCAGGGCAGACCAGGCCCTACGCCTTGGTCAGCAACTGGTCTAGGATGGAAGCTCAGACTGGTGGAGAGTTAGAGCATTGCTTTACTGATCCGGCAGCTTCTGCAGCTTGTCTTATTCCAGACGTGTTGGTGTTACCTTTCCTCTGGAGTAAACTAGGCATACCGATAGAGGGATCATGCTGCTTGGTCTCTAAATTCAAACTAGGCTTTGGGTTATGAACAGGTATAACTCCATGTGATAAACTATCGTCTGTCAAGACGGACAGGGCCCAGTCAGTCAAAACGTGTATAATATTATTGTATTACGCATCATAATCTGAATGTTTCATTGTTGGTCAACTACGCTTCTTTGTGTGACATGACAGATCTATTATAACTCTGCATGTGTATAGTATATTATACTTTATGTGACATGACAGATCTATTATAACTCTGCATGTGTATAGTATATTATACTTTATGTGACATGACAGATCTATTATAACTCTGCATGTGTATAGTATATTATACTTTATGTGACATGACAGATCTATTATAACTCTGCATGTGTATAGTATATTATACTTTATGTGACATGACAGATCTGTTATAACTCTGCATGTGTATAGTATATTATACTTTATGTGACATGACAGATCTATTATAACTCTGCATGTGTATAGTATATTATACTTTATGTGACATGACAGATCTGTTATAACTCTGCATGTGTATAGTATATTATACTTTATGTGACATGACAGATCTATTATAACTCTGCATGTGTATAGTATATTATACTTTATGTGACATGACAGATCTATTATAACTCTGCATGTGTATAGTATATTATACTTTATGTGACATGACAGATCTATTATAACTCTGCATGTGTATAGTATATTATACTTTATGTGACACGACAGATCTATTATAACTCTGCATGTGTATAGTATATTATACTTTATGTGACATGACAGATCTATTATAACTCTGCATGTGTATAGTATATTATACTTTATGTGACATGACAGATCTATTATAACTCTGCATGTGTATAGTATATTATACTTTATGTGACATGACAGATCTGTTATAACTCTGCATGTGTATAGTATATTATACTTTATGTGACATGACAGATCTATTATAACTCTGCATGTGTATAGTATATTATACTTTATGTGACATGACAGATCTATTATAACTCTGCATGTGTATAGTATATTATACTTTATGTGACATGACAGATCTATTATAACTCTGCATGTGTATAGTATATTATACTTTATGTGACATGACAGATCTGTTATAACTCTGCATGTGTATAGTATATTATACTTTATGTGACATGACAGATCTATTATAACTCTGCATGTGCATAGTATTGTTTAAAACTATTATGAGCTTTAGAACAGATTTGTTATAAAGACAAAAAGGGGATCTATCCATGCTGTTTATATATTTTTCTACAAATACAAATTTCAGCCTTACATTTTCATGCATAAAAATCAACTTAACGTTTACTTTTAAATTCAAATACAGTACATCATGTTCCCTACTTTGCTATGCATAAAAATAGAGCTTTGTTGAAAACAGAATTTGTATGAGTTTTTCCTAACGAGCTCTGCGTATTTTAAAAACAAATATACCACTCAACACAAAATAAACTGAAGCCATTATAAATAAGATTATGTAGCCCAAGCCAATCTGGCAGTTGACTTTTTCAAAAATATCAAGAACAAATCCACCAAGTGGTGTGGCCAGAGCTTGCGGTAGGACCAGTGATTGATGCCAAACTGCAATATCCTTGGCCTTGTCTGTATCTTCTGCCAACACATCCATGACGAGGGCGAAGTCTACCGACTGGAATGCTCCAAAACCTAGACCTGTTAAGTAAAGATTGTACAATGCAGTCATGATCTGTCAGAAGAATGATCTTCTATGTGGACACAAGTTACCCATAAATGCTGGACAGTTAGTAAATGGCTTTAACTTACAGCTGTAAATGCTGGGCAGTTAGTAAACAACTTTAACTCATAGCTTCATAGCTCTAAATGCTGAACAATTAGTAAATAACTTTAACACCTAGCTGTAAATGCTGGACAGTTCATAAACAATTGTCAACTATCAGTTATCAGTTATCAGTTGTCAGTTATCAGATGGGGTGTCTTCATTGCACTCCGGACAGGTCCATAGGTGCTCAGATCCCCCCCCCCCCCCCAGCATATGCATCAGGGTCCGGTGGCTAATAGTGCCAGTTCTGTGTTGGTTGACGAGGCACCTCGTTTTCCCGATGTACCTCTCGCGTCTGGCCGTGCCGATTCTTACTCCCTAGTCTTTCATCCTGGACAGCAATGTGGATTCACTGACGTCAAAGTCCTCTGTTCTCGCCATATCTTTGATGACGTTAATAACATCGGCACGATCCCTGGGCTGGCCATCTACACGGGGTGCAGAGCCAGCCAGTTTATCAGCTCGTTCATTTCCCTCGACTCCCGCATGTCCCGGGACGAAGATGAAGGTGATTTTACGGACAACAGACTTCCGCAGCGACTCAGTCCACTGTCTACGTACAGATCCAGCTTCGACCTTCTGAATCATGCTCATTGAATCACTTAGTACACACACGTTGGTATAATGCTGTGATTCCAGCCATATGAAAGCCTGTGTAACTGCCATCACCTCCATCGTCATGCTGCTCGTGGTCATAGAGTGGGCACCACTGGATTCTTGAACGGTTCGGCCCGCTGAACGGGCTGTAAATGCCCACGCACTTCTCTGCTGCTTTACAACAGATCCATCTGTATAGATGAGCACTTCGGGGTTATCTGAGTGTTCATAGATGAGCGCGTTAACCTCTGCATTGACAGCGGCAGGGTTCTGCTCTCTGCGCCGTCAGTCGAGTGTGATATTGCAGGAGAAAATTGTCAGCTAGAACTACCAAACAATTAGAAACCGAACAAACATAATCCCTGGTATTACTGAAGAATGCAGAAAACACCTGGAATAACTAAACATGAGCAATCTCAGTGAAAGAGGCTAAGACAACTTAACACAAACACCAGAAAGTCGCAGTGAACATTTTGTGGTTACACCATGAGACGAGAACAACTGGGACACTGTGTGGTTACACTATGAGACGAGAAAAACTGGAACATTTTGTGGTTACACTATGAGACGAGAAAAACTGGAACATTTTGTGGTTACACTATGAGACGAGAAAAACTGGAACATTTTGTGGTTACACTATGAGACGAGAAAAACTGGAACATTTTGTGGTTACACTATGAGACGAGAAAAACTGGAACATTTTGTGGTCACACTATGAGACGAGAAAAACTGGAACATTTAGTGGTTACACTATGAGACGAGAAAAACTGGAACATTTTGTGGTTACACTATGAGACCAGAACAATTGGAACATTTTGTGGTTACACTATGAGACCAGAACAACTGGAACATTTTGTGGTTACACTATGAGACCAGAAAACTGGAACATTTTGTGGTTACACTATGAGACCAGAAAAACTGGAACATTTTGTGGTTACACTATGAGACGAGAAAAACTGGAACATTTTGTGACAACTGGAATCATTACTGAACTAGGTCAGGGGACCAAACACACTTTATTTACTTCATTGTGAGCAGCTTGTCTGCTGCTTAGAGTTCTTTTGTACTTATTGTCAATATTACCTATAAACTGCACTAGTTTTCTTTGGTGTAATTTGTACTCTCTTATCTCAACGTTTTCTTTGATGTAAATTGTACTCTCTTGTCTCAGTGTCTTCGCCATCACTTATATTTCATGTACATGTCATGTTTAACCAGCCTGAGGAATCATGTTGAAGATATCATGATTTTTTATTTTACGTACATTTCAACAGACTTTAAATTTCTTACATTAAAAAAAAAAAAAACTATTTATTTCTAGCTGTATTCCCTTGAAACTATCAGCTGTGTTCCCTTGAAGCTGTGTTCCCTCAATGTTGTGTTACATGGAACTGAGCTCTAGCATTAAAGATTTCCAGATTCCATCATTACAAAACTACTTATGCATTGAGCCAAAATTATGTGCACTAAGGACTTAAATGAGAGATAAGGGAGTACAACTTACATCAAAGAAAACGTTCAGATTAGAGATTACAAATTGCACCAAAGAAAACATTGAGATAAGGCAGTACAAATTAATTTAAAGAAAACATTGAGATAAGAGAGTTAAGAGAGTACAAATTACACAAAAGAAAACAATGAAACAAGAGGGTACAAATTACACCAAAGAAAACACTGAGATAAAAGAGTACAATTTACATCAAGAAAATGTAGAGATAAGAGAAAAAACAATTACACCAAAGAAAACATTGAGACATGAGAGTATAAAATACACAAAAGAAAACATTGAGACATGAGAGTACAAATTACACCAAAGAAAACATTGAGACATGAGAGTATAAAATACACAAAAGAAAACATTGAGACATGAGAGTATAAAATACACAAAAGAAAACATTGAGACATGAGAGTATAAAATACACAAAAGAAAACATTGAGACATGAGAGTACAAATTACACCAAAGAAAACATTGAGACATGAGAGTACAAATTACACCAAAGAAGGGACGCAGAGGTGTTTCCAAGGCACCAGGGCCGGGTTATATACTGGCCAAGACCTATTGACGCGTCCTCGTCGAGCGTCCTGGGCAACAGGTCCCTTCGGAGTCCTGGCTAAAGTCAGTAGGATCGCCGATTCCTCCGAAGTCGGAGAGTGTCTGCCTGTACGGCGAGGAACCACCAGTCTGCACACCAATAAGCCAGACATGGGACAACGGATACTCACGCAAACCTCAGGTCCTGTATGACATCACACTGATGTTGGACAACATGATGCTTTCATCCGACATACAGGACTTCGCGTTGGAGCTCAAGCCACGAACACACAAGCACACCAAAGAAAACATTTAGACAAGAGAGTACAAATTACACCAAAGAAAACATTGAGACATGAGAGTACAGATTACACGAAAGAAAACATTGAAACAAGAAAGTACGCATCACCTGAAAGAAACCATTGACCCACTAATGACACAGATAACATTGGACAGAGTGTACAAACCTATGATAAATGCCATTAATGCAGCAACAACGTAGGCAGAGTTCCCAGATAAAAACGCGTTGACGAATGACCCGATCCCCATGATGAATGCTGGCAGAAGACAAAAACATATGTGAGATTGTAACAAAATCATACACGTATGAAATAATGACGACGCATGAAATAATGATGACGCATGAAATAATGATGACGCATGAAATAATGATGACGTATGAAATAATGATGACGCATGAAATAATGATGACGTATGAAATAATGATGACGCATGAAATAATGATGACGCATGAAATAATGATGACGCATGAAATAATGATGACGCATGAAATAATGATGACGCATGAAATAATGATGACGCATGAAATAATGATGACGTATGAAATAATGATGACGCATGAAATAATGATGACGTATGAAATAATGATGACGCATGAAATAATGATGACGCATGAAATAATGATGACATGGCAATGGACGCATGGCTCAGTGTCACAGGTGATGACACGCCTCTAGGCATGGGTTTGGAGTCTGTTCAAAGACCAGGACAGAGGAGGGAGCATGACCAATCCTGGCTCCATCCTAGCCAGCCTGTGTGTGCTGTGCTACATCTTGACCTAGTTACATCCTATATGCTTCTCTGATCAAGTTCCTGCACCAGTCTTGCACATCCCACCAGTTTGTGGACATGGAGAGGGGAAATAGAGCTCCGCAACAACCACCCCTTTGGTACCAAACTAGCGAACACTCAGATTCCCATAGGGGTCACACTCAGACTCCCATAGGGGTAACATTCAGACTTCCATAGTGGTCACACTCAGACTCCCATAGGGGTCACACTCAGACACCCACAGGGGTCACACTTAGACTCCCATAGGGGTCACACTCAGACTCCCATAGGGGTCACACTCAAACTCTCATAGGGGTCACACTCAGACTTCCATAGGTGTTACACTCAGACTCCCATAGGGGTCACACTCAGACTACCATAGGGGTCACACTCAGACACCCATAAGGGTCACACTCAGACTTCTATATGGGTCACACTCAGACTATTATAGGCGTCACACCTGACCAACCCACCTGCCATAATTGGCAATGAAATCCTGGTACTGATTCACTCTGATATAAACCTGAGGTTTCGAGATCATACAGGATCGCAGTTACTGCACACAGATACCAGTATAAGTGCCTCAATTCCTTCTCATATATCACACCAGGAGACACTGCAGAAACTGTAGCATCGGCAAGGATGTCACGTGTATCCAACAGAACTCACATCATGTATTACAAATTACTATTTTGTATCGTAATCAAGTGCCATGCTAACTGGTGTGGTGATCATGCATCGCCACACCTCTCGTTCTCCAACAAAATGTATTAGTTCCCAAGCTATGCTGAATGGCTCTTAAAAGGGCTTCCTCGGTTTGGTTTTCCATAAAACCCTCCTGTTGTTGTTTCAGTTTGCTCCAGTTTTTATCTCCTCATAACGTGGCCAGCAAATGTTGACTGTCTCTGTAATATGTTTGTGGTTAGTTGCCTTCAGCCTTAGTCTCTTTCAAAGCATTTTACATAACTACTTTTGGCTGTTCAAAGAATTCCAACATTCTTCTATAAAACCGCAATTCTCTCCCCTCGATAGAGTTGTGCTCGTGGACTAAATGTCCAGGAATCACAGCCGTATGTTAAGGCTGGTTCTATCCATGCCATGGAATATAATTCGTTTACCGCCCTCATGTGACCGTAATTTATTCCATAAGCAGGGTTTGGGTCGGCTAGCCTCTCCCAGGAGGGGTGAACAGTGAAAATTGTAGCCTGCCGATGACCCGCAGACTACACAAGTCAACCCCACCACCACGCGGTGTAGACTGGGGAACCATGACCACGAGGTCATGGGCTAACGGGGCTATGGCTTGCCATAGGGGATCTAACCCACTCACAAAATATTCAACTAACTGATCTATAGACAAAACAACATTAGACAGACTGTTGGGATCTTACCAGCAATGGTGACAATGATCTTTCGATATCCAGTTTTGTCAGAGATGACACCAAATACAACAGAACTGGCGACAGAAATAGAGTAGAAACTTAGAACAGATAAGGCAACTCCTCTTTGCATACAAACGTTAAATGAGTTGCACATCTTTTACAGAACGTCGCAGTCAACACCAGCATTTTTAGGCTGATCGTAATTTCTTGGCAAGTTTACCTGCAGTAGGTTGTCATTTCTTCCTGAACGACCGGCATTCATACCTTTGTATGGGAAAACAATGGAAAGTGGTCTGCTGCCAAATCGCCCGCAGCTGTGTTTCGAACGCGATATGCGGTATTATGACTTGCATTTGTAAAACCATCGCCACAGAGTCGGCTACATACACGCAGATGAGTCATGTTGTTTCCGTTTACTAACTTTTTTGTTTTGTTTTAAAGTTGCATATCCTTTACTGGACATTGCTGTCAACATCAACATTTTACCACCGCTGTTCATGTCTTGGTTAGTTTTTACGTTCAGTAGTTTGCCATTGCTTTCTGAACGACCGGCTCCCATGGATCATTAAATTTTTCGCGTAGGAGATGGATTCATTCATCTCTTGCGTGTAATTTGTGTGCCAGGATGTAAAACCAGGAGTTTCTACTCAAGATCTGCGCGGATGCTACGGAGTTTCGTGCATCGAGCGAAGCAATCCTTGAGTGAATTTTTTGCAGCGTGTGTGGTTTCTGTGGTTTTCGGTTTTTCAACATGGCGGAACAACGTGTGTTCTCCGAGCGGTCGGCAGTCAACCTAACGAGGCGACGTGGGCGCCGGGCAGGCAGAAAATGACAAGATAAGCGTGGTGGTTTAAGGCGTTTTAGACTCAAGTGTCACCGTCTGGGACTCAGGAATATCCGTATTCTGTATTGGAACTGCGCCAGAGTAAAACAACAGGGCTCTATTCTAGAAACCCTGGTTTACAGGAATGCCATTGTAGCGCTCCAGGAGACAAGACTGAGTGATCAGCTACTCGGAATTGCCGGCTTCAAATGTTTCTACAACAGACGACATCTGGGAATGGTGATTCTCATTCGCGACAGCATGGTGGCGTCAGAGCTAGACATGTCCAGTTGGGACAGTGACGATATACAAATACAGGCGTTAAGAGTTCAATCCAGTCTACCATTCGTGTTGGTTAATGTTTATGCCCGCAACGCGAGTATGGATTCCCAGAAGTGGCAGTGCTTAAGTGACATATTAGGTCACGAGAGAAATGTTATTTTCTGTGGCGATTTCAACGCTAAAGGCAGATCATGGGGAAATATTTCCTCCAACACACAGGGGGAGGAGCTGGATACTGCACTTGAAACCATTGTCCTGGTTTGTATCAACAATGGCTGTGTCACCAGGACAGCAAGCCGTCCAGGCGATGAGGACAGTGCTATTGATCTGGCGCTAGTTTCACCTTCACTCACTACAGTGTGTAGATGGGGTGTCCTAGGACACCACGGCAGCGACCACCACCCTTGCAGAATATTGGTGGAGAAAGGTAGAACCAGGCAGCATAAGCTAACGGTCAAGACTTTCCAGTATAACAGTACAGGGCAAGATGTGGTGAGTAAAATAAGACGTGACAAGCGCAGAACGCTTCAGGGCAGGAAAAAAGCTGGGAGCAGCCACCTTGGTGGAATTTCGAGGTGGAGAAGGCTTGGGTGGATAAGCGTAGTGCTATAAGGAGATGGCAAAGTGCCAAGAAGAACAGAGCTGGCCATCCGAGTCCCTGCATGCACTTAGAAAGAGAGATGCACACAAAAGTAAGCTATTTCAAAAAACTGGTCAAGATGGTTAAAAGTGAAAAATGGGCAGAGGTGTGTCAAAGAGTAAGCACAGACAAGTCACTGAAAGTGTTCTGGCGACTACATAAAAGCATGAGTGGGGTCGTCAAGAATAAGAGCATTTCTGACTTCCAAAGTGCTGACCTCATCTGGCAGAGGACTGATGAGGACAAGGGCAAAGCCCTCTTTGTACGTTATCTAGAGCAGAGCAACCAGACAGACATGGGAAGCCGAAATCTTGCCAAGGAGGTCACCTCAGACAGGTGCAAGGCCCAGAACACTTCGGATGAAGACACAGTGACAGTGAAAGAAATCAAGGCTGTGCTTCGACGATAAAAAAAATAGCGATCCAGGGCCTGATGGCATAAGATACGACGACATCAATAGGTGTACAGACAACGAGCTAGAGAAACTAGCAGACATGTACAACAACAGTATAGGGAGTGCTAGCATCAAGGAGGAGTGGTTACACAGCTATCTGATTCCCTTGCCGAAGCCTGGCAAAGACCACACAAAAATTCAAGGATATCGAGTTATAACCATGCAGAATACAACAGGCAAGCGGCTGGGGAAGTTAATTGCCAGGAAAAAATCAAGCCAGCTAGAGAGGCAAGGTTGTTTCCCACCTACCCTGGGTGGGTACCGTCCAAAAATAGAAACCTGGACGAATGCAGCAGTTTTTGCCCATGACGTCTATGAAAGTTTCCACTCAGGCATTGAAACCTTTTCTGCAGAGATTGAACTTGAGGACGCGTACAACAGAGCACCAATGATTTTTTAATGCTTCAGCTTCTTGAACTCAAAATAAATCCATTCCTCCTTAGTTGGATCGCTGCAGCCCTCCTCCAACGGAACGTAGTTTTTAGATGTGGCAGTTGGACTTCGGAACCAACAATAATATATCCTGGCCTACCACAGGGATCACCATTATCTCCGGTACTGTTCAACGCCTACACAGTGAGAATCACCAGTGCGCAGATCACTGGACCTGGCAGGACATTGTCATATGCCGATGATGTTTTAGTGTATCGTCAGGGTAAGGACAGAGAGCAGGTTTGCTGTGGAACTACAAACCGAACTCAATCGTAAAAGTACTTGATGTGATGAAGCTGGGGCAATGGTCAACCCAACAAAGGCAACAGTGACTTGGTTCTCGTTGAATAATCATATTGTCAACACTCCAACACCAACTATAAAGCTGTGTTCAGAGATGGTGGAAAGAACTCAGGCAATGAATTACCTCGGGATACGGTTTGATCGAAGCCTGCTTATAATGAGCACATAGACCAGGTGATAACAAAGGCCAAGCGGGGTTTGGCTGCGATGCGGGTGATGGCGGTCGCAAACTGTGAGCAGCGCCATCTATGTCTTCTGTACGAGGTGCTGGTCATGTCTGTTTTGGAGTATGCAATGGCAATCCTGACTCTCAGCCGTAAGCAGATAGAAAGGATGGAAAGGATACAGAATGAAGCTATGCGCATTATTCTTGGATGTACAAGAGATACAGCAAGAAGGGCGATGCGCTACCTTCTTGATTTTCCAATCATTGAAGACAGAATACAAGTTTGCAGAGCACGCGCCTACCTCAGAGTTAACTCAAACACACAACATCCACTGCATAGTGAAATTAGGAAGGTGAAGGGCAGCAGGTTAAAAAGAGGACGGCCGTGGATGGGTCAAGCCGAAGACATTCTTCAACAGATGTGTTCACTTGAGGACTTAGAACCTGGCGAGGAGTGGGTACACGTGCCAACAGATTTCTGCACATCCTTTTCAGTTTGCATCCAACTAGATAGAAAATGCAGACAAGAAAATCCGGCTGCTGTGGAGGCTGAAGTACAAGCGTTGATTTTCGAGAATTCACTAGACGATGATGCTGTCATCTACACAAATTGGTCGGTCGTCCGACATGTGAGAAGCTCATGGGCCTTTACGGCTCGGGCCGGAGGGAGAATTGTGAAGGAGGACTCGTGCTTTCACTGAAACCACAAGTAGCCTGACTATGAAAGTCATGGCAGTAAGTAAAGCAATAACATGGCTCGAGACACAGACATTCACTAGGGCATGTTTCCTTAGCGCCTCAATGAACATGATCAAGAGGACACAGGTATGGTGGATCCGAAGAGAATGGTTGCTGCCTCTGGAGCGGTCTCGGCTGGCAAAGATTAGGTGCATCTTCGTGCCAGGGCATGCGGGAGTACAAGGAAATGAGCGAGCTGACAAGCTCGCAGGTGAGGCTACTGTGGAGGGCGGACGCGCCATGGACCAGGCTGACATTCTGAATGCTCTACGAGAAGTAAGACTTTTGGCTGAACCAAGTGATGACTGTGAATCTACAATCATAGCCAGACTGCGAGAACAGCAAATTAAAAGAGGGATAGCCAAACAAGAACACTACGCAGGAAGCCAAAGAAGATTGATAAACCAACACAGAACTGGTGTAGTTAGCCGCTACACGCTGCGGGATTTGCTGAGGAGGGGATCCGAGCACTTATGGACTGAATGGTTCGATGTGCAATGAGGATGATCTTTCGACTAACTAACTAACTAACGACCGGGTCCCATACCAACACGTTAAAACCAGCGAGACTTACTAACTGAAATTGAAATATAACATTTTTATAGTTACTAACTATATAAATGTTATATAAAATGTTACACACTGTTTTTGTTTGTTGTTGAAGGCTTGTGAACACAATCTCATCCATTTTGTGTGTTCTTAAATTGCTGCTGATGTCCGTTTATGGTTGTTGCTATTATTTAAATCAAATAACAAATTTAATGAAATAAGAGACAGAGAAAGACAATGCAAAAAAGGGTTAGGTCAGTAACATACGCGAATGTGTGGTAACGGCCTGTACAATGAACATTTAATTCCAATGTTAAACAGGTACAGCCGTGTGAATCAGAGAGAAGGAGAACAACTAACGTTAGTACTAATACAAGAGATGGAGAAAAACTCACATTATTACTAATAAACTACAAACATGCATTAATTCATTCAGTGTCGAAGTATAATATATCGCCAAATGTACCTATCATTGCATAGAAGGACGATATATCGCCATACAAGGATTAACATGTTATTTGTTTTGTTTCGTTGTATCTTCCGCAATTCCAATGTTTAGTGAACGGAAAGTTACATTATAACAATTTTACATTTGATTGTGCACCATGTTTGATCCTAACCTACTGTTTGTTTGGCACCGAATCAGTTAACTGATGCCTACGCAGAATTGGAGTTCTAAAAAAGCCTGATGAAATTATGCAAACACAGCTCACGGAGAGAAGTAAACACATTCCAGTGAATCCAGAGGTGAGCAAAGGACACAGGCACTGTCAGAACTCATACGGAGAAAGCCTGATGGGTGACAAGACGGTCCTTTTTCTAGACAGGACATACACGGAGAAAGCCTGATGGGTGACTTGATTGAGGGCGTGACATGAGTTGCTGGGGGGGGGGGGCGTGGCATGAGTTGGTGGACGGTATGGCATGAGTTGGTTGAGGATGTGGCGTGAGTTGGAGAAGGGCGTGACGTGAGTTGGTGGAGGGTGTGGCATGAGTTGGAGGAGAGCGTGGTGTGAGTTGGTGGAGGGCATGGCGTGAGTTGGGGAGGGTGTGGCATAAGTTTGTGGAGGGTGTGGTATGAGTTGGAGAAGGGCGCGGCATGAGTTGGTGGAGGATGTGGCATGCATTGGAGGGTGCGGCATGAGATGGAGGAGGGCGCGGCATGAGTTGGTGGAGGGAATGGCATGAGTTGGTGGAGGGCTATGGTTCAATGAAGAATACAAGAAAGAAGTTAAACAATAAAAGACAATCCTCCCAGGATGGTGGCTCTTTCTCCTCCTTAATTTTCTCTTCCTGTCTTCCCTTTAAATCTCCTGCAATTATTTCTCTGCTCCGTCCTCTTTCCCTGTGATGTCAGTTTTAACACCCTTGGCTATGTCTGACAATGCTGGAAAGATGGACATTTGTGAAGGATGTGTCCGAGACACCATCTCCTGTCAGGCTCACCCCAAGTCATATCTTGCCTCCTTCTACTCCTGGCCATGGGAGCCGCAGCAACGTCATGGCTAGATCCCTGCCTGCCGTACTGGTGATCTTGGCTTCAACCCACATAAGAGCAGTGTCTACTTTTTTAAAACATTGGCCCGGGCTCCTGGATTAACCCAGCCTAAACTGGGTACCAGGAATTGTCTTGGGAAGCAAGGCGGTCGGCATGATACCCACTACATCTCTTACTTAGTGGCCTTTCGTCTATAAATAGTTTAGTCCCGAATGTCCAATACAATGAACAACTGGGAGGCTACTGAATCTGACAGGCCCTCCTAAGGACCGATCCTCATCAGGACCAATTTAACACAATAATGAAAATGTCAGCGTGAGCCCTACAAGCCCCAAGCGAACTCGAAGAGCAGAGAGGCGAAAATATAACCTGTCCTGTATAGGACTAACTCGAAAGAAAATAAAGAAAGGAAAGAATATCAAAACTCACAACAAACAACGGAACTCATTTATAACCGACGCCGAAGAAGCAGGTTGAACATGGCCGAATTTTTATTTTGTTTTTGTAATTTTGTAAACATTGAATTGGATTGGCCCAATACACATGAGGTGTATAAAAGGAACATGTTTACTCCTGGGCAAACAAGAGTGTGGTAAAATGTTATTACATGTCCATGTTTAGTCATCAACACAAATACATACCTGAAGGAGGCGGCAACCAGCAAGGGCAGCAACAACAGAGCCACAGATGTGGCAGCGCTCCAGCAGTAGGGAAGTGGGATCTTGTCGTTGAGCCAGTACTCCAAGAACCTGCACACATTCATCAGACAATCACTAGATACATGGTGTGGGGTCAGTAGTGACATCACTATAGGACAGTACTACTGACAACACTATAGGACATTACTACTGACAACACTATAGGACATTACTACTGACAACATTATAGGACATTACTACTAACAACACTATAGGACATTACTACTGACAACACTATAGGACATTACTTATGACAACACTATAGGACAGTACTACTGACAACACTATAGGACATTACTACTGACAACATTATAGGACATTACTACTAACAACACTATAGGACATTACTACTGACAACACTATAGGACATTACTAATGACAACACTATAGGACATTACTAATGACAACACTATGGAACATTACTAATGACAACACTATGGGACATTACTAATGACAACACTATAGGACATTACTAATGACAACACTATGGGACATTACTACTGACAACACTATAGGACATTACTACTGACAACACTATGGGACATTACTACTGACAACACTGCAGGACATTATTATTGACAATACAGTAAAAGATCATTCATTCATTTGTTGATTTATTGATTGATTGATTCATTCATTAATTCATTCATTCATTTATTCATTCATTCATTCATTCATTCATTCAGTAGCATGTCCTTTGCAGAACCTCGCTCCCATAACAACCTTCCGGAAAACTTCTCGATCACAATCAAGATCGTTACAGGAAATAATGCCAGAGATTATCACTGAGAGCACAGTGCTGAAACTTGTGTCAGAGGAGGGATCTTTACAGACAACACTGTATGGGATCTTTACAGACAACACTGGGATCTTTACAGACAACACTGTATAGGATGTTTACAGACAACACTGTATAGGATGTTTACAGACAACACTGTATAGGATGTTTACAGACAACACTGTATAG
Source organism: Cepaea hortensis (assembly GCA_963921405.1). Lineage (NCBI taxonomy): Eukaryota > Metazoa > Mollusca > Gastropoda > Stylommatophora > Helicidae > Cepaea > Cepaea hortensis. Next base: position 4,318,984 of record OY992876.1, on the reverse strand, counting down.
GATGTTTACAGACAACACTGTATAGGATGTTTACAGACAACACTGTATAGGATGTTTACAGACAACACTGTATAGGATGTTTACAGACAACACTGTATAGGATGTTTACAGACAACACTGGGATCTTTACAGACAACACTGTATAGGATGTTTACAGACAACACTGTATAGGATGTTTACAGACAACACTGTATAGGATCTTTACAGACAACACTGTAGGGGATCTTTACAGACAACACTGTATGAGATCTTTACTGTAAATCGTGTCTCTTTAATTAAGACCAGCTCTGACAGACATGCAATTGATCAATGTTATATCGATATGATCAATATGATGAGTTGCATATCCTTTACAGGACGTATCAGTCAACTCCAGCATTTTTTTGAATGTTTGTGATTCCTGGGTAAGTTTACGTTCAGTAGTTTGCCATTGCTTTCTGAATAAACTTTCTATCAACTAAATTGTCTGTGTATTTGAGAATGAAAATGTGGTAAAGAAAGCAACATGTCACCTCACCTCCAAAACCTGTGCTTGGCACACAGCTAATATAGCAATATGTGTTGCATTCCTTGTTGTTGTTTGCTTTTGTTGTTGAACCCTGTTGATTTAATTTATTCACTCTTGTACAGTATGAACAATGCTGGAGTGGCCGATGAACGTAGGCCCATTAAGTAAGGAAGAAAGATTTCATTCCGGGTATGTGTGTCAGCTCTCTGAGTGACGAATGCAAGACTTGGTCACTGGCTGTCTATATTCCTCGCAAGAACAAGGGAAAGGCAGGAAAGTAAATACCTGGATGGCTTGTCCACGTGGCATGGTCGAGACAAGAACACAGAGCTGACCCACGACTCTGGTGATCGTATAAGATGGCGAAATATGACCGCCCACGCTTATGGGCAGGCACATGATGATTGAATATTCCTCGTGGGGATAATATCTTCTAATGAATAATATTTAGCCATACGAGTATTTGGCAGAAATTTTTTTTTTTTTATTTCTTTTTCAGGATACTGCTTTCAGCTTGACAGTTAGACTGTTTTAAAAACACCGTTCAAGGATCACAACCATTATGAGGACAAATGTTAGTCATCAGTTAGTTATTAGTCGCGGTTCCAGTTCCAATGCAAAGGGTCACCCCATAATGATCCGTTCCTGTGCCAGAGAATATCACACAAAATGATGCTCCTCACTGCCCCATATGAAAAGTGAAAAGTGGAACAGACAGCAGTCCCGACAAATCAACAACACGCACGGGCATACATGCATAAGGCCACCGCCAGAATGCAAACACAACAGTCCGCAACTAAACTATAGTTCATCGTCGATGGAAGTGGCAATCACTAAAAAACAGCAGTTGCACACACATAACTGCATAAGACAAAACCAGATAGTTCAGCGACCGGCCACCCGCCATTTTTCTGAACATTTGCCATAAGTTTTACGAGCCAATTTACTACTCACCCCGTGATTGTTGCAACTCCTTGCTGCATTAGAAATCTGGTAATGAACACCCATCTAAAGTCGTGCTCTGAAAAAGATGTAATTTTGACGAATCCATGAGATTCCATAATTATAGGTAGTTGGCCGATTAATTATGCAGATTAGTTAGCATCACCTCAAAACTGTACACGTATGCCACATGACTTCACAGTCAGCTGACTAGGATCACATGACCCGGTGTGATCAAAACAAAACAATGTCCCGAAGCCTTGCCATGAGCCGGTGGTCTGATAGGGTCATCCCATATTGTAGGTCTGCGTGCAGGAAGGAAGATATGGCCAGTCTTTGTCTCACTTAACCAGATGACGAACACAGGTGTCAAACCATCGTCCTACCGCACTCATGACATTTCCTAGCAACCACGTTAACTCCCCCACTCTGATTGGATAACGCATGTAGAATGATGAATGTTGACCAATGAGCAACGCTCTACTCTATCCCATAGCTCCATCAATGGGTCATCAGGTTGTCATAATAGATGCACCCACTGTCATATTCCTTCACTGTCATGATAATTCCATTCATATTCATTCATTATCATGTTCATTACTGTAATGTTCATTTATTGTCAAGTTCACTAACTGTCACGTTCATTCACTGTCACGTTCATTCACTGCCACGTTCATTCACTGCCACGTTCATTCACTGCCATGTTCATTCACTGCCACGTTCATTTACTGTCACATTCATCCACTGTCCTTTATCTCCACCATATTATTTAAATGAAGCAATTATAATGGCTGCTCATTCTCTCATTATCAGTCCAGGAGTTAGTTACCCTGCCTACTGACATGTCTTCCATTGTTATCAGTCCAGGAGTTAGTTCCCCCGCCTACTTATATATATATATATATATATATATATATATATATATATATATATATATATATATATATATATATATATATATATATATATATATATATATATAGTCATATTGTCAACTAAATAGGTTTAAGTGTTTCAAAAATAGAGATGATAAAGTAGAGAAAGAGGAAAATATATAAATATAGCTGGTTCTACTATTACTTTGTAGAGTTCTGCATGACTGAACGTGTTGTTGTCAGATTTTGATGCACGAAACTTGAGGCGAATATATGAGTGGAACTGTTGTAGTTCAGTATATAAATTATTGTTCAGATCTTCAGGATAAGCATTTATTAGTCCTTCACAACACTGAGATGTTTGTGGTACATCGACCAAACAAGAAAATCGAACTGCTAGATCATTATATACCTGTCCTCGTCTACTCATCTCTGTCTCAAGTTTGTCAACAATGGTGTAGAAAGCAGATATACGAAATTTGTCTCTGGCATTCTGAGATACCTCAGAGGCATCACCATCAATGACCACTGTCTATCGTTAAAGATTACGGGTCAAAGTTGACTTATAATCCACACCTGGTGTTATTTCTTTTGCAGCTTCTTCAAATCTTTCAAATTCATTCCTAGATTCATGCAAGTGATCTGCTAGTGAAGAATACAAATCAGCACACGTTTTCAAGTTCACGTGCTCATTTTGTAGAGCTTGACTGACCCTGTGAAAATGTTGTAACACTTCTTCCCAAAAGACAAGCATGAAAGCAAATTCTAATTCTTGCATCTTCTTTGCAATGTTTTCTGCTTCTCTTCTGGTGTCCCCCTTCTGTGACTGGTCTTCTTGTAAACATTCTAACGCTTCTATAATCTGAAGATGAGACATTAGAATGGCTTCGGTTGCAACAGCATGTGCTTCCCATCTAGTATCGGAAAGGGACTTTACCAGCTTTTCATTCACAAGGCATCCTTTCAGAATCTTCCATCTTTTGGTTGAAGCTGAGAAAAAAGTATAGATCAGTTGCATTGTATGGAAGAAGTTTACTGCCTCTAAACAAGAGTCAACGGCACTTCTGCCTACCAGATTTAGTGAATGGGCAGCACAGGGTATGTATATATAAATAATGTGCGATTCAATATTACATTTGCGATTTGCTTATGCCATGCAATTACGCTACCAGGACAATATACACATTTTTCTTGAGGACTTGTGGTGCCCCCCAAATGCTTGGTGCCCTAGGCACGTGCCTTGTTTGCCTAATGGTTAATCCATCCCTGATTACAGAGAATGTAATCACAGAAAATTCAGAGAAAACTAAATATCAAATATTTATAGTTATCTGCCCCTTTAATTGCTTGAAGACACAACATAAAATGTATAGAGAGATGTGTGTATATGGTGGTGGACAAAACAGCCGATATTTATAGTGATATGTACTGAGTTGGTAGTGGACAAAACAGCAGATATTTATAGTGATATGTACTGAGTTGGTAGTGGACAAAACAGCAGATATTTATAGTGATATGCCCCTAGTTGGTGGACAAACCAGCAGATATTTATAGTGATATGTACTGAGTTGGTAGTGGACAAAACAGCAGATATTTATAGTGATATGTACTGAGTTGGTGGACAAAACAGCAGATAAAAGTATTGTATTTATAGTGATCTGTACCGAGTTGGTGGACAAAACAACAGATATTTAGGTTGATGTACCCCTTGTTGAAGGACAAAATAACAAGTATTTAGGGCAATATGCCCCTAGTTGCAGGACAAAACAGCGGAGAACAAACCTTTTAAGGGTGCCCAGAATCCAATGAAGATAAGCCTGCAGCCTGAGGAAACAATTAAACTCAATTTAAATCCATCCATCATGTGCCATGCCGGTAAGCGTGGGCGATCATGTTCTGCCATCTCACTCGATCACCAGAGTCGTGGATCAGCTCCGTGTTTCTGTCTCGACCATGCCACAAGGTCAAGCCATCCAGGTACTTGCTTCTAGGTCTTCCCCTTGGTCTGTTCTCCTCCATCTTACCAGTTGTCACCAAATTCTCCAATCCATTTCTTCTCATAACATGCCCAAAAAATGTTGACTGTCTACGTCTAATTTCTCTAATCAATTTACGATCTTCATTTGTTTCTTGAAGGAGCTGTTCATTGGTCTTTCTGGCTGTCCATGGTATTCTTTGCATTTTCCTCAGAAACCACATCTCTACAGCCATCAGATGTTTTTCAGCCTGACTGCTCATTGTCCACGCTTCACATCCATACAAAAGTACAGGTTCAATGTAGCATCTCAACACTCTTTTTCTCGTTTCAATTGACATCTTTTTATTGGTCAATATGTTTTTCATCTTGCTAAAGGCTACTTTTGCCATGGCGATTCTTGTTCTAATCTCTTCAAGGCATCTCCCATCAGATGTTATTACTGTTCCGAGATAATTGTACCTGCTCACTTGTTGAAGAATATTCCCATTTACTTGTATATTACATTGTGGTATTTCGTCCTTCCTAGTGACGACCATAATCTGTGTCTTTTTACAATTTAATTCTAACCCTAGTTAGATTTACAATTTAAATAGTAAAACCAATTAAGGCAAACACAACAGTGAAAACACACACACACACACACACACACACACACACGCACATGCACGCACACACACATACCCACCCACCCACACAATCACGCACACACACACACACACACACCCACACGCACACACACAAACACGCACACACACACGCACATGCAGTCACACGCACACCCACCCACCCACGTGCACACACACACACACATTGTTATAAAAGGTGTTTTATATTCGGCCCTTCTAATCTCCCATTTATCAATTATCTATTTTGAATGTTACATTCACATGGACAAAAAAAAAAAAGATTCAAAATGTGAGTGATAAAATGACAATCTTCAGACACAGTATTGATGCTTGTTAGCAAAAATAACATTGACAGTTCAGTTAGTTGCGTATCCTTTACAGGACGTAGCAGTCAATCCCGGCATGTTTTGGCTGTTCATGATTCCGGAGTAAGTTTACGTTCAGTAGTTTGCCCTGCTTGACCTGCACCCATATCATTTCATTTTTTAAAAATGTAGGACTTTCTGCTGCAAAATCACCCTCAGCTGTACTTCTAACGCGGTATGCGGGATTATGAACTGCATCCCTAATCCGTTATAAATCTATTCTACGAAGAATATGCTCCATTTATACACTCGTATTAATTAGTTGTCAAGGCACATATAATGCAGGTATAAAATGTGTATCAGATACAGACTTGATGGTAGATATCGACTTGACATCTGCTATAGACTTGACATCAGATATAGACTTGACATCTGCTATATACATGACATGAGATATAGACTTGATTGACTATAGAGTTTTGACATCTGATATAGACATAGCATCTAATCCTTGATGTCAGATACAGAATTGACATCTGATATGGAGTTGACATCAGTTATAGAGTAGACATCAGTTATAGAGTTGACATCAGTTATAGAGTTGACATCAGTTATAGTTAGTTAGTTAGTTGGTTAGCTGGTTGGTTGGTTGGTTGATTGGTTAGTTAGTTACTTAGTTACTTAGTTAGTTAGTTAGTTAGTTAGTTAGTTAGTTAGTTAGTTAGTTAGTTAGTTAGTTAGTTAGTTAGTTAGTTAGTTAGTCGACAGATCATCCTCATTGCACATCGAACCATTCAGTCCATAAGTGCTCGGATCCCCTCCTCAGCAAATCCCGCAGCGTGTAGCGGCTAACGACACCAGTTCTATGTTGGTTTATCAATCTTCTTTGGCTTCCTGCGTAGTGTTCTTGTTTGGCTACACCTCTTTTAATTTGCTGTTCTCGCAGTCTGGCCATGGTTGTAGATTCAGTCTTCACTTCGTTCTCGCAAAAGTCTTACTTCTCGTAGAGCATTCAGAATGTCAGCCTGGTCCATGGCGCTTCCGCCCTCCACAGTAGCCTCACCTGCGAGCTTGTCAGTCCGTTCATTTCCTTGTACTCCCGCATGCTCTGGCACGAAGATGAAACTAATCTGTGCCAGCCGAGACCGCTCCAGAGACAGCAACCAATCTCTTCGGATCCACCCATCTCTATTCCCCTTGAGCATGCTCATTTAATCGCTAAGGAAACATGCCCTAGTGAATGTCTGTGTCTCGGGCCTTGTTATCGCTTTACTTACTGCCATGACTTCCATAGTCTCACAATTCTCCCTCCGGTCCGAGCCGTAAAAGCCCATGAGCTTCTCACATGTCGGACGACCGACCCATCTGTGTAAATGACGGCATCACCGTCTAACGAATTCTCGAAAATCAACGATGGTACTTCCGCCTCCACAGCAGCCGGATTTTTTTGTTTGCATTTTCTGTTGGATGCAAACAGAAAAGGATGTATAGAACTCTGTTGGCACTTGTACCCACTCCTTGCCAGGTTCTAAGTCCTCAAGTGAAACACCTATTGAAGAATGTCTTCGGCTTGACCCATCCACGACCTTCCTCTTTTTAACCTGCAGCCCTTCATCTTCCTAATATCACTTTGCAGTGGATGTTGTGTGTTTGCGTTAACTCTGAGGCAGGCACGTGCTCTGCAAATTTGTATTCTGTCTTCAATGGTTGGAAAATCTGATATAGACTTTATGACAGATACAGATTTGGCATCAAAATAAACTTGACACGAGAAATATTCTTGACATGAGCTATAGATTAGACATGAGATGCAGACAAGGCATGAGATATGCAGGCTTGACTTTGAGTATAAACCTGACATCTGATATTAACATGAGATACCATATAGATCATTGATGACAGATGTAGTTTTGAAACATTTACGAGGACTCCAAATATGTACTTCACCATGGATGAGAAGAATCCGGTGGACAGTTACACAGAGTTGGGACCACACTGTTCTCTCATCTGACAGTTAGACAGAGTTGGGACCAAACTCTTCTCTCATCTGACAGTTAGACAGAGTTGGGACCACACTTTTCTCTTATCTGGCAGTCTTGTTTATCATCAGAGAGGCATAACTGCTACAGCACTGCTATTTATTTATGCTCTGATGGACTTTTCCCTTCTACCCTTGTGTACAATATTGTTAGAAGCTTCAGTCTACAGAAGTGACAACTTACTTCAGTCTACAGAATTGACCACTTACTTCAGTCTACAGAAGTGACAACTTACTTCAGTCTACAGAAGTGACAACTTACTTCAGTCTACAGTTGTGACAACTTACTTCAGTCTACAGAAATGACAACTTACTTCAGTCTACAGAAGTGATAACTTACTTAAAGGCTGCGAGATGAGATCTGGTTTTCCCGGGGCCTCCGTGATTGTGAAAGTTGTTACCAGAACACAGACAATCAGGACAGCAATCATGATTGCATACATGCTGAGCACTCCGATATGCTGTGGACAGATGACTGCTGTTATATGACTTTATGATATGTTAGGGACAGATGACTGCTGTTATATGATTGATTGAACTTTATTTTTAAAGGGTCACAAATTGGACACGCAGGCCCGCCTTACATTCGGCCCTTCCGATCACTCATCTTTCGTTCATCAATAGATTCTATATGTTAGGGGTAGTTGAACGCTGTTATATGACTTTATATGCTGGAAACCGATGACTGAGGTTATAGGATTTTGTGATATGTTGGGGACAGACGACTGCTATTTTATGAATTCATAATATGTTGGGGACAGATACCTGCTGTTAGATGACTTTATGATGTGTTTTAAACAGATGACTGAGGTTATATGATGTTATGATATGATGGGGACAGACGACTGCTGTTTTATGACTTTATGATATGTTGGGGACAGACGAGTGCTGTTACATGATTCTGTGATGATCTATTGCATTCATATATAATAGTTAGCGCTCAGATCATCGTCACAGCACATCGAACAACCATAAGTGCTCGAATACCTCCTAAGTATCTCCCCCAGTATCGCTCCCAGTATCTCCCTCAGTATCTCCCTAAGTATCTCCCTCAGTATCTCCCTAAGTATCTCCCTCAGTATCTCTTTGAAAAAAAAACAGCAACAAGGACAATTTTTTGTGTGTGTGCATATCCTTTACAGGACATCGCTGTCAACAGCAGCATCTTTCAGCTGTCTGTTGATTTCTTGACAAGATTACGCTCAGCAGTTAACAAGGACAATAATAATGGTAAATTATCTCGAACGACAACTAGCCAGAAAAAAAACACATTCTCATATGTGTGGCACGTTACACCCACCTTGGGTATTTATGATGCCCATGTTAAACATTGTCTCAACGAGTCATGTATTACTGATTATTTTTCATGCGTTTTAATGCTTATTGTTCTTTTGTTGTCTAAGATTAGCTTCATAAGAGATGTTAATATGAAAGAATGTATGAGAGGAAATAGAGAAGAAGGGCAGAATGTCAGACGGGCCTGCGTGCCCAATTCTTAACCCTTTGAAAATAAAGATTTTCGTTGGTTCGTTCGTTCGTTCTCCCTCAGCCTGTAGCTGTCGACGACATCAGCTCTGCATTGGCTATCTGTTCAACTTTAGACCCCTGCATAGCTCAGCTGTCTAGCTTCATGCCTCTTCACTGGATGTTCTTGATGCCTCGTTGAGGTTGCAGATTCGCAGTCATCTTTTGATTCGTTTAATTATCCCGCCTATTTGACGACATTCACTATATCATTCTGGCCCATTGATCGTCCAAGTTCTACAGTAGCCCCGTCCGCCAGCCTGGCAACTTGCCCAGTTCCTCTGACACCCGCGTGTCCTGGCACAAAAAATAATCCTGATTTGTATCAGCCTTGATAATAATATGTAATATCAATATAAGAGAGCTAGAAGAATGCTGAAAATTCATTGGATAGCCAAAATGTGCAATCTGGACATCTTGATGGAGGTTAAGTCGCAAAGACAACTGATCATAAACAGAAGGAGTCAGTCATTAATTTTTGACTACATTATGAGAAGTCAAAAACTGGAACATGTTTTCACAACCGGAAAGATTTGTGAAAATAGAGATAAAGTCTAGTGTCGTGGCACGGAAGGGTATATCAACACATGAACTGATCCATGACGTCGGAGATGGTAATTTGTAGAGAAGCATGATCGTGTAGGCCAGCCGGCAAGGCACTTGATGATCGTGGCTAAGAGAGCATAATAGGAATGCATGTATAAGTGCTACCTGGCATTGACAGAATGTGACACAAGAATTGACAGAATATGACACAAGACATGGTAGGTTCCAGATAATATGACAAGATCATCGCAAATAAATTTTACAGGAAGTGTGTAGTGTAGCACACCTTGAGGTCTATTGTTTGCGCTCAATCGCTTTGAACTCAAGCGTAATCCATACACACCACTTCTAGTAGAGCTGGACTGAATTTTGCGAGTGGATTAGTTTTCCCTATTAACAGTGTCCCTAGCCATCAAGCGAACCCATTCTGACTTCAGAGGTATTTGTAATTTCGTCCCCAAGTCAAGGACGATAGGTTAACATTTTAGTCCAACTGTCCGGTGTAGGAGTTGGACCGCTTACCTCGACATCATCGCACCGGATGTTTAAGAACAAGCGTTCTTATCCATTTGGCCATGGTGACCTGCCACCCTTGAGGTCTGTTTTTGTAGCCTCTAAGTAATTTCTGATCATGGATTTATGCCCACTTAAACCAAAAGGTCCGGATCAGCACAGCTTGCTTTTCCTTTGACCAGGATCAACATACCCTAATCGTGTAAAACTCACGACTGCGTGTTAAATATGCGACAAGCAACAACTGAATCAATAATCGATTAATCAATCAAGTGGCACTTCCTCACATTGAAGATTGGCTGCAACATATCCCCAATGCTGTGTCTCCCATCCGGCTTATGCATTCTTAGCGAAATGTTTATCTATCCGAATAACAAATAAGGAGATTATTATTTGTTTTCACACAGTGACATGACTCATTTCAATGCGACATCAATTCTAGATGTCATGTGTAAATAGTTTGATTACATGGTAGTTTGATTATTGTGGCGCGGCAGAGTACTTACTGTGAAACTGTTGTGATTGTGACGTGGCTGAGTACTTACTGTGAAACTTTTGTGATTGTAACGTGGCTGAGTACTTACTGTGAAACTGTTTTGATTGTGACGAGGAGGCTGAGTACTTACTGTGAAACTGTTGTGAGTGTGACGAGGAGGCTGAGTACTTACTGTGAAACTGTTGTGAGTGTGACGAGGAGGCTGAGTACTTACTGTGAAACTGTTGTGAGTGTGACGAGGCTGAGTACTTACTGTGAAACTGTTGTGATTGTGACGTGGCTGAGTACTTACTGTGAAACTGTTGTGATTGTGACGCGGCTGAGTACTTACTGTGAAACTGTTGTGATTGTGACGAGGCTGAGTACTTACTGTGAAACTGTTGTGATTGTGATGAGGCTGAGTACTTACTGTGAAACTGTTGTGATTGTGACGAGGCTGAGTACTTACTGTGAAACTGTTGTGATTGTGACGAGGCTGAGTACTTACTGTGAAACTGTTGTGATTGTGACGAGGCTGAGTACTTACTGTGAAACTGTTGTGATTGTGATGAGGAGGCTGAGTACTTACTGTGAAACTGTTGTGATTGTGAAGAGGCTGAGTACTTAATGTAAAACTGTTGTGATTGTGACGAGGCTGAGTACTTACTGTGAAACTGTTGTGATTGTGATGAGGCTGAGTACTTACTGTGAAACTGTTGTGATTGTGACGAGGCTGAGTACTTACTGTGAAACTGTTGTGATTGTGATGAGGCTGAGTACTTACTGTGAAACTGTTGTGATTGTGACGAGGAGGCTGAGTACTTACTGTGAAACTGTTGTGATTGTGACGAGGCTGAGTACTTACTGTGAAACTGTTGTGATTGTGACACGGCTGAGTACTTACTGTGAAACTGTTGTGATTGTGACGAGGCTGAGTACTTACTGTGAAACTGTTGTGATTGTGACGAGGCTGAGTACTTACTGTGAAACTGTTGTGATTGTGACGCGGCTGAGTACTTACTGTGAAACTGTTGTGATTGTGACGAGGCTGAGTACTTACTGTAAAACTGTTGTGATTGTAATGAGGCTGAGTACTTACTGTGAAACTGTTGTGATTGTGACGAGGAGGCTGAGTACTTACTGTGAAACTGTTGTGATTGTGACGAGGCTGAGTACTTACTGTGAAACTGTTGTGATTGTGACGAGGCTGAGTACTTACTGTGAAACTGTTGTGATTGTGACGAGGCTGAGTACTTACTGTGAAACTGTTGTGATTGTGATGAGGAGGCTGAGTACTTACTGTGAAACTGTTGTGATTGTGACGAGGCTGAGTAATTAATGTAAAACTGTTGTGATTGTGACGAGGCTTAGTACTTACTGTGAAACTGTTGTGATTGTGACGAGGCTGAGTACTTACTGTGAAACTGTTGTGATTGTGACGAGGCTGAGTACTTAATGTAAAACTGTTGTGATTGTGACGAGGAGGCTGAGTACTTACTGTAAAACTGTTGTGAATATGACGAGGCTGAGTACTTATTGTAAAACTGTTGTGATTGTGACGAGGCTGAGTACTTACTGTGAAACTGTTGTGATTGTGACGAGGCTGAGTACTTACTGTGAAACTGTTGTGATTGTGATGAGGAGGCTGAGTACTTACTGTGAAACTGTTGTGATTGTGACGAGGCTGAGTACTTACTGTGAAACTTTTGTGATTGTGACGAGGCTGGGTACTTACTGTGAAACTGTTGTGATTGTGACGAGGCTGAGTACTTACTGTGAAACTGTTGTGATTGTGACGAGGCTGAGTACTTACTGTAAAACTGTTGTGATTGTGACGAGGCTGAGTACTTACTGTGAAACTGTTGTGATTGTGACGAGGCTGAGTACTTACTGTGAAACTATTGTGATTGTGACGAGGAGGCTGAGTACTTACTGTGAAACTGTTGTAATTGTGACGAGGCTTAGTACTTACTGTGAAACTGTTGTGATTGTGACGAGGCTAAGTACTTACTGTGAAACTGTTGTGATTGTGACGAGGAGGCTGAGTACTTACTGTGAAACTGTTGTGATTGTGACGCGGCTGAGTACTTACTGTGAAACTGTTGTGATTGTGACGAGGCTGAGTACTTACTGTGAAACTGTTGTGATTGTGACGAGGCTGAGTACTTACTGTAAAACTGTTGTGATTGTGACGCGGCTGAGTACTTACTGTGAAACTGTTGTGATTGTGACGAGGCTGAGTACTTACTGTAAAACTGTTGTGATTGTAACGAGGCTGAGTACTTACTGTGAAACTGTTGTGATTGTGACGAGGCTGAGTACTTACTGTGAAATTGTTGTGATTGTGATGAGGCTGAGTACTTACTGTGAAACTGTTGTGATTGTAACGAGGCTGAGTACTTACTGTGAAACTGTTGTGATTGTGACGAGGAGGCTGAGTACTTACTGTGAAACTGTTGTGATTGTGACGCGGCTGAGTACTTACTGTGAAACTGTTGTGATTGTGACGCGGCTGAGTACTTACTGTGAAACTGTTGTGATTGTGACGAGGCTGAGTACTTACTGTGAAACTGTTGTGATTGTGACGTGGCTGAGTACTTACTGTGAAACTGGTGTGATTGTGAGGAGGCTGAGTACTTACTGTGAAACTGTTGTGATTGTGAGGAGTCTGAGTACTTACTGTGAAACTGTTGTGATTGTGACGAGGCTGAGTACTTACTGTGAAACTGTTGTGATTGTGATGAGGCTGAGTACTTACTGTGAAACTGTTGTGATTGTGACGAGGCTGAGTACTTACTGTAAAACTGTTGTGATTGTGACGCGGCTGAGTACTTACTGTGAAACTGTTGTGATTGTGACGAGACTGAGTACTTACTGTAAAACTGTTGTGATTGTAACGAGGCTGAGTACTTACTGTGAAACTGTTGTGATTGTGACGAGGCTGAGTACTTACTGTGAAACTGTTGTGATTGTGACGAGGCTGAGTACTTACTGTAAAACTGTTGTGATTGTGACGCGGCTGAGTACTTACTGTGAAACTGTTGTGATTGTGACGAGGCTGAGTACTTACTGTAAAACTGTTGTGATTGTAACGAGGCTGAGTACTTACTGTGAAACTGTTGTGATTGTGACGAGGCTGAGTACTTACTGTGAAATTGTTGTGATTGTGATGAGGCTGAGTACTTACTGTGAAACTGTTGTGATTGTAACGAGGCTGAGTACTTACTGTGAAACTGTTGTGATTGTGACGAGGAGGCTGAGTACTTACTGTGAAACTGTTGTGATTGTGACGAGGCTGAGTACTTAATGTAAAACTGTTGTGATTGTGGCGAGGCTGAGTACTTACTGTGAAACTGTTGTGATTGTGACGAGGCTGAGTACTTACTGTGAAACTGGTGTGATTGTGACGAGGCTGAGTACTTAATGTAAAACTGTTGTGATTGTGACGAGGAGGCTGAGTACTTAGTGTAAAACTGTTGTGAATGTGACGAGGCTGAGTACTTATTGTAAAACTGTTGTGATTGTGACGTGGCTGAGTACTTACTGTGAAACTGTTGTGATTGTGACGAGGCTGAGTACTTACTGTGAAACTGTTGTGATTGTGGCGAGGAGGCTGAGTACTTACTGTGAAACTGTTGTGATTGTGACGAGGCTGAGTACTTACTGTGAAACTTTTGTGATTGTGACGAGGCTGAGTACTTACTGTGAAACTGTTGTGATTGTGACGAGGCTGAGTACTTACTGTGAAACTGTTGTGATTGTGACGAGGCTGAGTACTTACTGTAAAACTGTTGTGATTGTGACGAGGCTGAGTACTTACTGTGAAACTGTTGTGATTGTGACGAGGCTGAGTACTTACTGTGAAACTATTGTGATTGTGACGAGGAGGCTGAGTACTTACTGTGAAACTGTTGTGATTGTGACGAGGCTGAGTACTTACTGTGAAACTGTTGTGATTGTGACGAGGCTGAGTACTTACTGTGAAACTGTTGTGATTGTGACGAGGAGGCTGAGTACTTACTGTGAAACTGTTGTGATTGTGACGCGGCTGAGTACTTACTGTGAAACTGTTGTGATTGTGACGAGGCTGAGTACTTACTGTGAAACTGTTGTGATTCTGACGAGGCTGAGTACTTACTGTAAAACTGTTGTGATTGTGACGCGGCTGAGTACTTACTGTGAAACTGTTGTGATTGTGACGAGACTGAGTACTTACTGTAAAACTGTTGTGATTGTAACGAGGCTAAGTACTTACTGTGAAACTGTTGTGATTGTGACGAGGCTGAGTACTTACTGTGAAACTGTTGTGATTGTGACGAGGCTGAGTACTTACTGTAAAACTGTTGTGATTGTGACGCGGCTGAGTACTTACTGTGAAACTGTTGTGATTGTGACGAGGCTGAGTACTTACTGTGAAACTGTTGTGATTGTGACGAGGCTGAGTACTTACTGTGAAATTGTTGTGATTGTGATGAGGCTGAGTACTTACTGTGAAACTGTTGTGATTGTAACGAGGCTGAGTACTTACTGTGAAACTGTTGTAATTGTAACGAGGCTGAGTACTTACTGTGAAACTGTTGTGATTGTGACGAGGCTGAGTACTTACTGTGAAACTGTTGTGATTGTGATGAGGCTGAGTACTTACTGTGAAACTGTTGTGATTGTGACGAGGAGGCTGAGTACTTACTGTGAAACTGTTGTGATTGTGACGAGGCTGAGTACTTACTGTGAAACTGTTGTGATTGTGACACGGCTGAGTACTTACTGTGAAACTGTTGTGATTGTGACAAGGCTGAGTACTTACTGTGAAACTGTTGTGATTGTGACGAGGCTGAGTACTTACTGTGAAACTGTTGTGATTGTGACGCGGCTGAGTACTTACTGTGAAACTGTTGTGATTGTGACGAGGCTGAGTACGTACTGTAAAACTGTTGTGATTGTAATGAGGCTGAGTACTTACTGTGAAACTGTTGTGATTGTGACGAGGAGGCTGAGTACTTACTGTGAAACTGTTGTGATTGTGACGAGGCTGAGTACTTACTGTGAAACTGTTGTGATTGTGACGAGGCTGAGTACTTACTGTGAAACTGTTGTGATTGTGACGAGGCTGAGTACTTACTGTGAAACTGTTGTGATTGTGATGAGGAGGCTGAGTACTTACTGTGAAACTGTTGTGATTGTGACGAGGCTGAGTAATTAATGTAAAACTGTTGTGATTGTGACGAGGCTTAGTACTTACTGTGAAACTGTTGTGATTGTGACGAGGCTGAGTACTTACTGTGAAACTGTTGTGATTGTGACGAGGCTGAGTACTTAATGTAAAACTGTTGTGATTGTGACGAGGAGGCTGAGTACTTACTGTAAAACTGTTGTGAATATGACGAGGCTGAGTACTTATTGTAAAACTGTTGTGATTGTGACGAGGCTGAGTACTTACTGTGAAACTGTTGTGATTGTGACGAGGCTGAGTACTTACTGTGAAACTGTTGTGATTGTGATGAGGAGGCTGAGTACTTACTGTGAAACTGTTGTGATTGTGACGAGGCTGAGTACTTACTGTGAAACTTTTGTGATTGTGACGAGGCTGGGTACTTACTGTGAAACTGTTGTGATTGTGACGAGGCTGAGTACTTACTGTGAAACTGTTGTGATTGTGACGAGGCTGAGTACTTACTGTAAAACTGTTGTGATTGTGACGAGGCTGAGTACTTACTGTGAAACTGTTGTGATTGTGACGAGGCTGAGTACTTACTGTGAAACTATTGTGATTGTGACGAGGAGGCTGAGTACTTACTGTGAAACTGTTGTAATTGTGACGAGGCTTAGTACTTACTGTGAAACTGTTGTGATTGTGACGAGGCTAAGTACTTACTGTGAAACTGTTGTGATTGTGACGAGGAGGCTGAGTACTTACTGTGAAACTGTTGTGATTGTGACGCGGCTGAGTACTTACTGTGAAACTGTTGTGATTGTGACGAGGCTGAGTACTTACTGTGAAACTGTTGTGATTGTGACGAGGCTGAGTACTTACTGTAAAACTGTTGTGATTGTGACACGGCTGAGTACTTACTGTGAAACTGTTGTGATTGTGACGAGGCTGAGTACTTACTGTAAAACTGTTGTGATTGTAACGAGGCTGAGTACTTACTGTGAAACTGTTGTGATTGTGACGAGGCTGAGTACTTACTGTGAAATTGTTGTGATTGTGATGAGGCTGAGTACTTACTGTGAAACTGTTGTGATTGTAACGAGGCTGAGTACTTACTGTGAAACTGTTGTGATTGTGACGAGGAGGCTGAGTACTTACTGTGAAACTGTTGTGATTGTGACGCGGCTGAGTACTTACTGTGAAACTGTTGTGATTGTGACGCGGCTGAGTACTTACTGTGAAACTGTTGTGATTGTGACGAGGCTGAGTACTTACTGTGAAACTGTTGTGATTGTGACGTGGCTGAGTACTTACTGTGAAACTGGTGTGATTGTGAGGAGGCTGAGTACTTACTGTGAAACTGTTGTGATTGTGAGGAGTCTGAGTACTTACTGTGAAACTGTTGTGATTGTGACGAGGCTGAGTACTTACTGTGAAACTGTTGTGATTGTGACGAGGCTGAGTACTTACTGTGAAACTGTTGTGATTGTGACGAGGCTGAGTACTTACTGTAAAACTGTTGTGATTGTGACGCGGCTGAGTACTTACTGTGAAACTGTTGTGATTGTGACGAGACTGAGTACTTACTGTAAAACTGTTGTGATTGTAACGAGGCTGAGTACTTAGTGTGAAACTGTTGTGATTGTGACGAGGCTGAGTACTTACTGTGAAACTGTTGTGATTGTGACGAGGCTGAGTACTTACTGTAAAACTGTTGTGATTGTGACGCGGCTGAGTACTTACTGTGAAACTGTTGTGATTGTGACGAGGCTGAGTACTTACTGTAAAACTGTTGTGATTGTAACGAGGCTGAGTACTTACTGTGAAACTGTTGTGATTGTGACGAGGCTGAGTACTTACTGTGAAATTGTTGTGATTGTGATGAGGCTGAGTACTTACTGTGAAACTGTTGTGATTGTAACGAGGCTGAGTACTTACTGTGAAACTGTTGTGATTGTGACGAGGAGGCTGAGTACTTACTGTGAAACTGTTGTGATTGTGACGAGGCTGAGTACTTAATGTAAAACTGTTGTGATTGTGGCGAGGCTGAGTACTTACTGTGAAACTGTTGTGATTGTGACGAGGCTGAGTACTTACTGTGAAACTGGTGTGATTGTGACGAGGCTGAGTACTTAATGTAAAACTGTTGTGATTGTGACGAGGAGGCTGAGTACTTAGTGTAAAACTGTTGTGAATGTGACGAGGCTGAGTACTTATTGTAAAACTGTTGTGATTGTGACGTGGCTGAGTACTTACTGTGAAACTGTTGTGATTGTGATGAGGCTGAGTACTTACTGTGAAACTGTTGTGATTGTGACGAGGAGGCTGAGTACTTACTGTGAAACTGTTGTGATTGTGACGAGGCTGAGTACTTACTGTGAAACTTTTGTGATTGTGACGAGGCTGAGTACTTACTGTGAAACTGTTGTGATTGTGACGAGGCTGAGTACTTACTGTGAAACTGTTGTGATTGTGACGAGGCTGAGTACTTACTGTAAAACTGTTGTGATTGTGACGAGGCTGAGTACTTACTGTGAAACTGTTGTGATTGTGACGAGGCTGAGTACTTACTGTGAAACTATTGTGATTGTGACGAGGAGGCTGAGTACTTACTGTGAAACTGTTGTGATTGTGACGAGGCTGAGTACTTACTGTGAAACTTTTGTGATTGTGACGAGGCTGAGTACTTACTGTGAAACTGTTGTGATTGTGACGAGGAGGCTGAGTACTTACTGTGAAACTGTTGTGATTGTGACGCGGCTGAGTACTTACTGTGAAACTGTTGTGATTGTGACGAGGCTGAGTACTTACTGTGAAACTGTTGTGATTCTGACGAGGCTGAGTACTTACTGTAAAACTGTTGTGATTGTGACGCGGCTGAGTACTTACTGTGAAACTGTTGTGATTGTGACGAGACTGAGTACTTACTGTAAAACTGTTGTGATTGTAACGAGGCTAAGTACTTACTGTGAAACTGTTGTGATTGTGACGAGGCTGAGTACTTACTGTGAAACTGTTGTGATTGTGACGATTCTGAGTACTTACTGTAAAACTGTTGTGATTGTGACGCGGCTGAGTACTTACTGTGAAACTGTTGTGATTGTGACGAGGCTGAGTACTTACTGTGAAACTGTTGTGATTGTGACGAGGCTGAGTACTTACTGTGAAATTGTTGTGATTGTGATGAGGCTGAGTACTTACTGTGAAACTGTTGTGATTGTAACGAGGCTGAGTACTTACTGTGAAACTGTTGTGATTGTGACGAGGAGGCTGAGTACTTACTGTGAAACTGTTGTGATTGTGACGAGGCTGAGTACTTACTGTAAAACTGTTGTGATTGTAACGAGGCTGAGTACTTACTGTGAAACTGGTGTGATTGTGAGGAGGCTGAGTACTTACTGTGAAACTGTTGTGATTGTGAGGAGTCTGAGTACTTACTGTGAAACTGTTGTGATTGTGACGAGGCTGAGTACTTACTGTGAAACTGTTGTGATTGTGACGAGGCTGAGTACTTACTGTGAAACTGTTGTGATTGTGACGAGGCTGAGTACTTACTGTGAAACTGTTGTGATTGTGACGAGGCTGAGTACTTACTGTGAAACTGTTGTGATTGTGATGAGGAGGCTGAGTACTTACTGTGAAACTGTTGTGATTGTGACGAGGCTGAGTACCTAATGTAAAACTGTTGTGATTGTGACGAGGCTGAGTACTTACTGTGAAACTGTTGTGATTGTGACGAGGCTGAGTACTTACTGTGAAACTGTTGTGATTGTGACGAGGCTGAGTACTTAATGTAAAACTGTTGTGATTGTGACAAGGAGGCTGAGTACTTACTGTAAAACTGTTGTGATTGTGACGAGGCTGAGTACTTATTGTAAAACTGTTGTGATTGTGACGAGGCTGAGTACTTACTGTGAAACTGTTGTGATTGTGACGAGGCTGAGTACTTACTGTGAAACTAGTTCCCGCTATAGCGCCGGTGACATTGCCCAACAAAATCATTGCCCCCATGACCCCAGAGTTGAAACCTGCAACGACAAGGTGAAGGTTAATGCTTGAAGCAGCGAGGTGAAGGTGATTAGAAGTTAAAATGGACATACAAAAACCGCACAAGTAAACACCTGAACATGTCAACACTAAACATGCAAAAACAAGTAAGAAACTGAAACAGGCAAACATTTTAACAAACAGAGAATTCAACACGCAAAACCTAGAACACATATAGAACTTAACATGCAAAAACTTTAAACACATTGAAGTCTGAACATGTAAAAACATGAACAAGTAAAGGATTCAATATGCTATAACTTTAACTAGCAAAGGACTGATCATGCAAAAATATGAAAACATAAAAACCTGCATAAAACATGAACAAATAAAACCGGAGTATGCAAAACTTAAAAAAGTAAAATGTGAACATAAAAAAAAAAAAAAAAACCGTAAAGAAATTGAATATGAAAAATAAGAGTAAATCAAATATTGAACACGTGAAAACTGACCAAGTAGAATAAACAATAAAAACTGAAAAAGAACAAAAACTGAACATTAGAAAACCGGAAGAGATAAAGCCGAAGAAAAAAAAATGTTTTGCATATCCTTTACAGGACATCGCCAGCATCTTTCAGCTGATTGTTGATTTCTTGGCAAGATTACGCTCAGAAGGTTACCATTCCTTTCTGAGCGACCGGCTCACATACCCAGTAAGTTACCGACGCGATTCGAACCACTGCTGATTCTCATCGTCGTCATGTTACTTACGAGAATATACGAGATTACGGAGAAAAGTCGCTAACCTCTAGGCCAGGAAGCGGGCAAAGCCGAAGAAGCAAACTATGAGCTAATTGCTGGAACTGACATGCGCAGACATGGCAAGTCGTACATATTGTGACCCCGACTGACCTCTCTGTGACGGGTGTGACTTGTCGGCCACCAGCGCGTTGAAGGGGACCGCCACGGCGGCTTGTGACGAGATGACAACCAGGAAAAACACAATGTACAGGCCTGCAAGGACAACAATATTGAGGTGTCAGGATTATGTTTACACACTGACAATTGTAACTGTTTCACCCATGTACTCACCCCTGTACTTTCCCCTATACTTACCCCTGTATTTACGCATGTACTCACCCCTGTACTCAGCCGTGCATTTTCCCCTGTACTTATCCCTGTATTTACGCATGTACTCACCCCTGCATTTCCCCCTGTACTTACCCCTGTATTTACGCATGTACTCACCCCTGTACTTTCCCCTATACTTACCCCTGTATTTACGCATGTACTCACCCCTGTACTCAGCCGTGCATTTTCCCCTGTACTTACCCCTGTATTTACGCATGTACTCACCCCTGTACTTTCCCCTGTACTTACCCCTGTATTTACGCATGTACTCACCCCTGTACTCAACCCTGCATTTTCCCCTGTACTTACCAATGAACTTACCCCTGTACTTACCCATGCACTTACCCCCGTACTTACCCATAACCGTACCCGTGTATTTACCCATACACTTACCCTTGTACGTACCCATGTACTCACCCACGTACTTATCCATGTACTCACCAATGTACTTACCTATGTATTTGTAAGTTAGATTAAATGTAATCCCTTTGATGATGGGGCAGGACTGTCTTCCATGCCATTCTGCCAATTAATCCAGAAATGTTCTCCCTCTGCCACACAGACCACAGAGCTTCTCAGTTGTCACAACATGTCTCCAGACCTTTCTTTTCTCACATTACGTTTGCCCAGACGGTCTATCTTTACAAATCGTTTCTCTCGACCCTTTCTTCTTTCTCTTCTACCCTGGGCCGTAGAGGCACACCTTACATTATTGTTTAGTCTGTCCTCTTCTACCCTGGGATGTAGAGGTACCTTACGGTCTTGTTTAGTCTTTCCTCTTCTACCCTGGGATGTAGAGGTACCTTACAGTCTTGTTTAGTCTTTCCTCTTCTACCCTGGGATGTGGAGGTACCTTACAGTCTTGTTTAGTCTTTCCTCTTCTACCCTGGGATGTGGAGGTACCTTACAGTCTTGTTTAGTCTTTCCTCTTCTACCCTGGGATGTAGAGGTACCTTACAGTCTTGTTTAGTCTTTCCTCTTCTACCCTGGAATGTACCTTACAGTCTTTTTTCATTCTTTCCTCGAGATATTTGTAAATTATGCATGAATAAAGAGTGTACTGGATACCATCATACCTAAATTACCCGTCGTCTGAATCTCTTCGATTCTGTAGTCGGTGAATCTCGGCAAAATCACGCCATGCGCGTGAGCCGCCACATTCCCCAGCTGGTAGGATGCCGGAACTTGTGTGGTCATGTGACTCTTGTTGCTCAAGTATGCGTGACATCTCCGAGCCACCAGATCAATGTCACAGTGTAACTGGGGATAGATGTCACCTCCTGTTTGTTATCTGTTTCGTTATGATATGTCACGTTGTCATGTGTGGTACTGTTATATGTGTCTTTATCATATGTCACGTTGTCATGTGTATTACTGTTATATGTGTCTTTATCATATGTCACATTCTCATGTGTAGTACTGTTATATGTGTCTTTATCATATGTCACGTTGTCATGTGTGGTACTGTTATATGTGTCTTTATCATATGTCACGTTGTCATGTGTGGTACTGTTATATGTGTCTTTATCATATGTCACGTTGTCATGTGTGGTACTGTTATATGTGTCTTTATCATATGTCACGTTGTCATGTGTATTACTGTTATATGTGTCTTTATCATATGTCACATTCTCATGTGTAGTACTGTTATATGTGTCTTTATCATATGTCACGTTGTCATGTGTGGTACTGTTATATGTGTCTTTATCATATGTCACGTTGTCATGTGTAGTACTGTTATATGTGTCTTTATCATATGTCACGTTGTCATGTGTGGTACTGTTATATGTGTCTTTATCATATGTCACATTTTCATGTGTAGTACTGTTATATGTGTCTTTATCATATGTCACGTTGTCATGTGTAGTACTGTTATATGTGTCTTTATCATATGTCACATTCTCATGTGTATTACTGTTATATGTGTCTTTATCATATGTCACGTTGTCATATGTTGTATTGTTATATGTTTCTTTATCATATGTCACGTTGTCATGTGTAGTACTGTTATATGTGTCTTTATCATATGTCACATTCTCATGTGTAGTACTGTTATATGTGTCTTTATCATATGTCACGTTGTCATGTGTGGTACTGTTATATGTGTCTTTATCATATGTCACATTCTCATGTGTATTACTGTTATATGTGTCTTTATCATATGTCACGTTGTCATGTGTATTACTGTTATATGTGTCTTTATCATATGTCACATTCTCATGTGTAGTACTGTTATATGTGTCTTTATCATATGTCACGTTGTCATGTGTATTACTGTTATATGTGTCTTTATCATATGTCACGTTGTCATGTGTGGTACTGTTATATGTGTCTTTATCATATGTCACGTTGTCATGTGTGGTACTGTTATATGTGTCTTTATCATATGTCACGTTGTCATGTGTGGTACTGTTATATGTGTCTTTATCATATGTCACGTTGTCATGTGTATTACTGTTATATGTGTCTTTATCATATGTCACATTCTCATGTGTAGTACTGTTATATGTGTCTTTATCATATGTCACGTTGTCATGTGTGGTACTGTTATATGTGTCTTTATCATATGTCACGTTGTCATGTGTAGTACTGTTATATGTGTCTTTATCATATGTCACGTTGTCATGTGTGGTACTGTTATATGTGTCTTTATCATATGTCACATTTTCATGTGTAGTACTGTTATATGTGTCTTTGTCATATGTCACGTTGTCATGTGTAGTACTGTTATATGTGTCTTTATCATATGTCACATTCTCATGTGTATTACTGTTATATGTGTCTTTATCATATGTCACGTTGTCATATGTTGTATTGTTATATGTTTCTTTATCATATGTCACGTTGTCATGTGTAGTACTGTTATATGTGTCTTTATCATATGTCACATTCTCATGTGTAGTACTGTTATATGTGTCTTTATCATATGTCACGTTGTCATGTGTGGTACTGTTATATGTGTCTTTATCATATGTCACATTCTCATGTGTATTACTGTTATATGTGTCTTTATCATATGTCACGTTGTCATGTGTATTACTGTTATATGTGTCTTTATTATATGTCACGTTGTCATGTGTGGTACTGTTATATGTTTCTTTATCATATGTCACATTCTCATGTGTGGTACTGTTATATGTGTCTTTATTATATGTCACGCTGTCATTTGTTATATTGTAACTTGCCGATTGGACATATGTCGTATTGTTATATATTTCATTGGTAAATTCCAGTGTGTCTCGTTTGGTTTCACTGGTCTCATCTTATTTATAAACACAGGTACACACACACACACACACACACACACACACACACACACACACACACACACACACACACACACACACGTCCTCACACACAAAACCTATTTCATCTTCAGTTGTTGTCGTGTCCTCCTTTAAAGTGTCGTCCCTGGAGTGAAGAGAGTCGACACCCACATTATAATATTTTGTTCCTCTCACTATTCTGGAGAATCCACCAGCTTCCGTCCAACACACTCCACCAGCCTATGGACACCTTTTCCTATCACTCTCTCACTGTCGTACTATGCCCCCTTCTCATACTTCCCCAACGCAACATACTCAACAACTCTTGCTTCTAGAAATTAATAAAGAGTAATTTATTAAAATAAAAGTGTAACGTATATGAGACGTGTATGTGAAGAAAATGTGTGACGTGTTCTATAAAGTGTGTAGACTCTGACTCTCAGACAGCAACCCAGTCAGCTGATCCCAGCAAAGATAGACCACAGCACGTTACGTCAGAACATGTACTTCTCACCCGTTGCCGAAACCATCTTGCCGGATACTGCTTTGCCTCTGTAGACCTCTGGTAATCCAATTTCATGAACATCCGAAATAGACACCGGTGGTATTAACAGTTAATCATGGACCGGTTGCACTCTACACAATGTCCGTTCCTAACGTTCCTTAACAAACTGCACAAGTCTTTTGTAGTGTGTACGCAGTTAGTTAGTTAGTTAGTTAGTTAGTCGACAGATCATCCTCGTTGCACATCGAACCATTCAGTCCATAAGTGCTAATTTCTAATGTTAATTGTTACTGTACTAACACTAGGTACTCTTAGCCGGTTCTCGGTTCGTTACTACTGTCTAATGCTGTGTGGTGCATCAGTATGCATCACTCTCTTTGATGAATCAATTTCCTTCTAGCGTAAGTTACGTTCTGTATGCAACTCTAGTGACTCTTGAACTGGTGTTCTTCCTAATGGGATTGGATTCTTTCCCAAAAACTTGTTGAGTTTCCTTGGATCTGGTAGGGAACCTAGGATAGAAACAACACATCTGGTGATAGTACTAGTCACTGATCCTTTCGGCTGAGTGTAAGCCTATCACCTTGCTTAATGATCTTTAGCTAACTAGAATTAGTCATAGAGCAGATTAGCTACCCACCTAGAGTCGAATCAGGCTATGACAAAGGAAAAATCACCAAACAGAATGCGGAACCCCGCCCACCAGGGACACCTACGGGAAGATCCCAATTACCCCTCATTACTCAATTCTCAACTAGTAAAGCTTATCAACACTTCACTAATCTATTCTAGCTAACAGAGCCAAGTATCACTTCACTACTCTAGCTAGTTTCCACTAACAGTGCTAATCATCACACTATAGTTTAACAAGGCCACAGTCTATAGTAATTATAACGAATATATTATAATAAGTTATACCTTAAATGGCACTCCTGCAGTCCTATAAATCATATCTACATCTGCCATATAGGCACGTGTAAAATTAAGGCACTAATTAACACACGGTAGATATTATTTCCACTGGCACTGCAGTGCCCTGCACTCTGTCTAGAGCATTATTCAAGTCCACCCTAGTTGATCTCAACTCGAGTTTATATGGCAAACTACCAAAGTTGTCCACGTGACGTTATCCTTTACTCCCCCACACAGGTGGCACAGTGGCAAATCATCCCCTGTCAAGAACTATTTTCCTGGCTTAAATCCTGTCAAAGTTGTCAGTAATTGCCTAGATTCTCAAAACAAGCCAGCTAGTTTCTGTAAACTCCCAGCAAAGAGTTTCGATACCAAGCTGCCAATCATCTTGATGTTCCGGAAACCAAGAATTGACAGATGCACTGTTTTCCGTACTAGGTACTTCCGTTCTACATCTGCCCCTGTGATCTCACGGCTTCCATCTGCATTCAAATGTTGACAAACTTGTCACTCTTCTGTTCCGTGGTGACAATCCCAGCAGCCATTTCCGTCTGATGTCCGGCAGTATAGATGACAAACGGAACCATTCCATATCCTTCTCCCTCACCACCAAATGTGTTTATGGGCTGACACGATGTAACCTGTACAACTGTGTTTACTCTGTTAGTACAAATAGATGTCGCTGGTCGATCGTCCGCTTAATCCGAAAATCCTCTGTAATAATCAACCGGATAAACACACGGTTTCATTTTGTGACAGTTGTGTACTTTCACCGAGTACAGCATAATTCTCCCATGATCACAAATCAATTGTATCATGCAATTCTTCCATGTTCGCAAATCACCAGCATCACACACAGTTCTCCCATATTCACAAATCACGCAGTATCACATAATTCTCCCATATCCACACATCACCTGTATCACACAATTCTCCCATGTCCACACATCACCAGCATAACGTAATGTGCCCATGTTCACAAATCACCGAATACAATATCAGACAGACGAAGAAACCTTAAAGTTATCAAATCAATCAATGTAAGATGACAGTGAACATGTTTAGCCGATACCACGACGTTGACACCTCCAGCCAGACAATCAATCAATCAATCATGTGCCGTGCCGGAAAGCGTGGGCGGTCATGATTCGCCATTTCACTCGATCACCAGAGTCGTGGATCAGCTCAGTGTTCCTGTCTCGTCCATGCCATGTGGCCAAGCCATCCAGGTATTTTCCTCTGGGTCTTCCTCTTGGTCTGTTCCCCTCGATCTTGCCAGCTGTCACCAAGTTCTCCAGTCCATTTCTTCTCATAATATGTCCAAAAAATTGTGACTGTCTACGTCTAATTTCTCTAATCAATCTACGATTTTCATTTGTCTCTTGTAGTACTTGGTCATTGGTTTTTCTATCTGTCCATGGTATTCTTTGCATTTTCCTCAGAAACCACATTTCTGCAGCCATCAGATGTTTTTCAGCTTGACTGCACATTGTCCAAGTTTCACATCCATACAAAAGAACAGGGTCTATGTATCCCCTCAACACTCTTTTTCTCGTTTCAATTGACATCATTTTATTGGTCAGAATGTTTTTCATCTTGCTAAAGGCTACCTTCGCAATGGCGATTCTTGTTCTAATCTCTTCAAGGCATCTGCCATCAGATGTTATGACTGTTCCGAGATAATTGAACCGATTCACTTGCTGAAGAATATTCCCATTTACTTGTATATTACATTGTGGTACTTCGTTCAAAATCACAAATACTGAAGTATTGGAAAGATCAGGTTGTGTGACAGTTTATTCCATGCTCAGTCTTCGTAGACTTAGATGGATAGGACATCTTAGGAGGATGGATGATGGTAGAATACCAAAGGATATCTTTTTTGGTGAATTACAGATGGGTAAGAGATCTCAGGGTCGGCCTCTACTACGATACAAAGATGTGTGTAAGCGGGACATGATTGATACAGGCATTGAAAATGCACATTGGGAGCAAGTCGCCGCTGAACGTGTTGCATGGAGGGCAAATATCAGAAATGGAATAAAGTCAAAGGAGAAAATTATTGCAGAAAAGTCACACACCAAGCGTTTGAGACGTAAGATGGTGCATGATGGTGGAAATGACCACGTGTTCACATGCACCCACTGTGAACGGACATTTACAGCGCAAATTGGCCTTATCAGTCACACTCGCTACCGCCATAGTTAAAAGTTATTATGCCTTTTTAAAGCACAAACTATCGTCTGTCAAGACGGCAAGGTGCCAATGGTACTTCGTTCTTCCTAGTGACGACCATAACCTGTGTCTTCCTACAATTTAATTCCAACCCCAGCTGCTCACTGTGTACAACCACAGCGTCTACTAATTGTTGCAGATCCTGTGCATTGTCTGCAATCAATACTGTATCATCTGCATATCTAATGTTATTTATGTTTCGTCCTCCAATGCTGATTCCATTTAGGTCTTCTACATTTCTGAAAATATTTTCACTGTATAGGGAAAAAAGATCTGGAGACATTACACATCCCTGCCTAACACCTCTCTTAATAGGTTGGTATTGTCCTACTTCATTAACAATTCTTATGGCAGCTTGTTGTTTCCAATATATGTTTTTTATAAGTCTAATGTCTTTCCCATCAATTTGTAGATCTGCCAGCATATCCACAATGTTGACATGTCTTACTCTATCAAAAGCCTTTGTGTAGTCAATAAAGCAAAGATGTATATCCTTGTTTACTTCTAAAGCACGTTCAATAACTGTTCGCAGCATATACACAGCATTTACTGTACCCTTTCCTTCTACAAAACCACATTGTTCTTCCCCTATTTCAGGTTGTATTTTCTTCCTCACTCTTTGCATGATAATTCGTAACAAAATCTTTGTGATGTGACTCATTATACTAATTGTTCTATGTTGATCACATTCTAAGGTTCCTGATTTCTTTGGGATTGCAATAAATACAGAATTACATAATTCAGAAGGTATATCTCCAGTATCATATAATGTGTTCAGCAGTCTAGTGACTTGCTCTAGTCCAAATTCTTCTAAAGCTTTAATCATTTCTGTTGTGATGTTATCTGCACCGGGGGCCTTGCCAGCTTTCATATGCTTAAGAACATTTTGAACCTCCATCTTTAAAATTGCTGGTCCTTCATTATTAAATCTAATAGCATACTGTTCCTCTCTGTTATCATTATACAGGTCTTTCACATAATCTGTCCATACACGTAGAATCTGATCTTTTTCTATTATGATTTTGCCATCTTTAGTTCTTAGACAGCCTGTTGATGTACTTGTTCTTTTATTAGTAAGTTCCTGAATCCTTTTGTGCACTAATTTGGTATTTTGACTGTTGTGTTGTTTTTCAATTTCTAAGCACTTTTCCTCAAGCCATGATTCTTTTGCCTTCCTACATAATATTCTGACTTGTCTGTGAATTTCTTCATATTTGGCAGGATTATTTTTGTTGAGTCTTCTTGTTTCCATTAAGTGTAAAATTTCCTCAGTCATCCATTTCTTACGACCCACCTTCTTTAATTTTGGAATAGTTGTTTCTGCAGCCATATTGATTGAATTCTTTAACATTTCCAATTGATCATCCACATCCTGGAATAGGATCTCTAGATCAGACAATATTTCAAATCTGTTCTGTACTCCTATGTTGAATTTGTTTTGTATTTCCTTGTCATTACTCAATGTACACAAATCATATTTAGTGTTCCCTGTTGTATACTTGACTTTCTTCAAGTTTATCCTCAATGTTCCTGTGAGTAATCTGTGGTCACTATAACAATCAGCACTGGGAACTGTTTTTGCTACTGTTAGGGCGTTTCTAAATCTTCTGCTAATGAGAATGTAATCAATCTGGTTTCTAATCCTGCTATCAGGACTCCTCCAGGTCCATAATCTTCTAGGGTGTTGCTTGAACCAGGTGTTTCCTACAATCATTTCCTGTTCTTTTGCCCACTCTACTAGTCTGTATCCTCTTTCATTTCTCTCTCCTAAACCATAGTTTCCTACTGTGTATCTATCCCCTTGATTTCCTACTTTTGCATTGAAGTCCCCTATTATAATGTTTATTTCTGAATTTTTACATTTCTTTAAGGCAGACTCTATGTCATTATAAAATTCCTCTACACTATCTTCACTGGACTCTCCTGTTGGGGCATATACTTGAATAACATTTATGTTAAAAGGTCTGCCACTCAATTTAACTAGTAGTACTCTGTCCGACACGGCCCAATATCCCTGAACAGACGTTGATGTTTTCCGGTCCAAAATTATTGCCACTCCCCTATGTCGATCCTCACCTCCAGAATAAATAATCTTAAAATCTTTATGTATCTTGATGCCTGCTCCTGTCCATCTCGTTTCGCACATACCTAATATATTAATGTTTTCTCTTTGAATTTCTTGTGTTATGTTCTCTAATGTTCCGTCGTTGTTTAACGTCCTAACGTTCCATGTTCCTAATTTTAATGTCTCTGTCCTTGTCTTGCGATGATCAGTCTTTAAGCGAATAGCTGCGTCATATTGACTGAGTTGCGGATGGAGTGCAGCGATGAAGCAAACTGGTCACCTAACTTTAGAAGGCATTGACCCAATATTTGAAAGTACTTGTAATACACCACTTTGACCTTCGTTTAGAAGATGCTTTCTCAGTTGGAATTCACTTACAAGTCAATCTAGTACTTTAGACCAGGGGAAGTAATATCTGACTTGTTAGATCAAAGAGAAAATATGTATGACTTATTAAATCGAGAGAATTAATAACATTATTTCACACTTTTTGTCTCCGCTGAATGATCTAGAGACTGAAGAGCACACATCGTTCGTGATTATTCTATATTCCACGGGTAGCCGATTTGGTGTCAAACCAAGCGGTGAACTAGGGTATGCCTACCCAGCATGTGAAGACAGGATCCGGCAGACTGCACGGAAGAAACCATTCCTGATTCAACGGGCAAGACGGCGTATACCTGCAAAGCGTCGTGGAACGTAATGAGCACGGCAAGGTTCGTAGAGCGCCCTGGTCATCCACTGCACCTGTATTCGTCTCCAGTAGTCTCGACTTGTCTTGCCACTGGACTCAGATGGACTCAGGCGAGAGAGTGAGGTTGACGAATTGCGCAACTCTTCCTCACTTTAATCCAATTCATCGCGCAAGTCATTCTTCATCCAACGTCATACACTCTACTAATGAAGAATCAGATTCTCTGGGCTGGTCACTTGACCCGTATGCCAGATCACAGGCTCCCTAAACGAATTTTTTTACGGCGAGTTGCGTTGTGGTAAACGCTCCCAAGGCGGTCAGGGTAAACGCTTTAAAGACACTCTGAAAATCTCACTGAATGCTTTTGGAATTCATCATGACACCTGGGAGACTGCAGCCAGAGACCTAAATTCGTGGCGTGCATCATTACGCATGGGTGCAGTGACTTGTGAGGCAACCAGGACTTCAAGAGCTGTGAAGAAAAGACAGAACAGAAAAACCACTGCAGAAAATCCTCCTCTAGAAACATCAAGCATTCTTTGTCCACATTGTCAAAGAACATTTCGAGCCAAAATAGGCCTTATCAGCCATCTTAGAACTCACGGCTCCATACTTTCAACCCCACTGGATGAAATGAATGGTCATCATCATTCTTGACGGACAAATAACCAAAAAAATAAACATATTCCACGGTGTACAAGCCAGGTGATTTCATTACCTTTATAAAACATAAATATTCGCCTTGTCAAGGTTAAGCACCCTGTCCTAGATTATAATGTGGCATTCCACAGGCTGGAAGTAACATCTCAAGTATCATCATGACTCTACAGACGTGAAGTTCCAGTCTCCACCTTGCCCACTCTACTGGTCGCTGAGTCTGGAGCGGCAAATGAGAACTCTGCGAGACATTTCTTGTGGAAGTATTTTGTGGGGAGAGAATCTCCACGGCAATCTCAATGTAATAGTTGTGAGTCTTTCCCGGGGTTCAGATGACCTGAATAATCATATATGCCACAGGACTTAGGAATTTACTCCCATACCGTAAGATTTTTCAACCAACGAATCCTAATGAGAGTACATACGACACAGAGTCCAAGTGTGTCATTTATCAACACAAACTTACCTGGTCATTCTGAATGTAGGTCATTGATGAAGTGTCATTGTCAATGATGGAGATGACCCCGTGGACAAGGTAGCTGGCATTGGTCGCCGTGTCTCTGTGGCTGAATTGTGGATATGCAAGAGAAAGGATGAGACGGTCCGAGTGATTCAGTTCTCAGGCAATGAAGACAATCAGGAGAGTTGTGTAGAATGTTCCAGTACAATCATAGACACAGTAAGTCTACAAGCAGGTAAATGTGTACAAGTATGAGGTCCAGGTACAATATATGTGTACAGGTATGATATGTGGCTGCAGGTATATGTGATATATGTGTACAGGTATTATATATGTGTACAGGTGTATTGTTCAAAGTTGTGATGTCTGTGTACAGGTATGATATATGTGTACAGGTATGATATATAGTTAATATAACAGATAAATTAAATTATAAGTAGATTATAGTTTTGAGACATTGTAAAAGATATAGTTAAATTAAATTTTGATGAGCAATTATAATTAGATGTTATTTTTGAGGAGAAAACAGAAAAAAAAATAATTAAAATTAATTGTTTCGCCAAAGAAGGGGGAATGCCATGACTCTGATGACGTCATGACATGGTTAAGCCATAACCCAGGTTGAAGATTAGAGGTTGTGGCAGTGTTCAGCAAGTGAACACCGGAACGTGAAAAGTTGGTACTTTACACACAACGTGAAAACGTTGGGACCAAGTGGAATCCAAGGAAAAGGAGTCTACGATTTGGTTTCGTTCAGTGCGGACAATGTCAAGTTCTAGAATTACGGTCAAAATTGTGCCACTCTTTTATTATGTAAAACTGATGTTGTTGGTGGTGTCGATGAATTGTTGAATATCAGAAATGTATCGTGCTGAATATAATGGTGAAAACGCTGTCGAAGTCTTGTTGGTCTATAGTTGCGTGCAGCCCGTTATAGAGTGTGTGTAGTGTAGAAACCACAGTTAACCCGTTTAAGGGAGCCAAAATATGCGGCTCGTAGACACCACGTCTAAGAACTGCAAACGAGTCATAATCACGAACTCTCAAATGCCATTATTGTTGTTAATTAATAAGAGCGACAGAGTGGCTCAATAGCGACAGCGTCCTACCACCCACGTACTCTGTTATTCCACCGCATATATTCCTGTCGCAGCATATCTCGCTCCTTGGCAGTGTACAGATATGATATATTGCTGCAGGTATGATATACGTGTACATGTATGATATATTGCTACAGGTATGATATATGTGTACAGGTATGATATATGTGTATAGATATGATTTCTGTGTATAGGTATGACGATAATGTCTGTATTTGTTTATGATGTATATAATGTCTGTCTGTGGGTTTGGTGTAAATAATTTATGTCTGTGGGTATTGTCATAGAACACGCGTATAAATTCCCAGAATTGATCTCGGTCTACAATCAAGATAGTAAAATAATGGAGAAATTGAGGAAGAATAAAAACGGTACTCGCAGCATATAAAAATCTGAATAAAATTACACTCGATGTTTGAAACTTCATGACGTAACATGGCGCGCTTTTGTACAAGACGACTCTCTACATAACTATGCCGTAAGATTGCAGACGAAGACGCCCAGTATTGACAACTAATACAGTGTCTGGTTTCTAGGTTTGAGCAGGGTCAATTTTGACGCAAGTACTTTCCACCAGCAGAGTACAGGTATAAATTCCTGCTTGATAAGACCCGGGTTAAATATTTGTCAAACTGACAGGAGCCTTTACGCGGATAAAATGTGTGTCCAGCGATCCAACATGTGAAGTGTTGGGCTGATAATGAAACTATCCAGGCGGGCAGGCGTGAGACTGATTCGGTGCTGGAAATTACAACCACTTGAAGGTGTGCAGCGACATGACGGGCAGGCGTGAGACTGATTCGGTGCTGGAAATTACAACCACTTGAAGGTGTGCAGCGACATGACGGGCAGGCGTGAGACTGATTGGGTGCTGGAAATTACAACCACTTGAAGGTGTGCAGCGACATGACGGGCAGGCGTGAGACTGATTGGGTGCTGGAAATTACAACCACTTGAAGGTGTGCAGCGACATGACGGGCAGGCGTGAGACTGATTCGGTGCTGGAAATTACAACCACTTGAAGGTGTGCAGCGACATGACGGGCAGGCGTGAGACTGATTGGGTGCTGGAAATTACAACCACTTGAAGGTGTGCAGCGACATGACGGGCAGGCGTGAGACTGATTGGGTGCTGGAAATTACATCCACTTGAAGGTGTGCAGCGACATGACGGGCAGGCGTGAGACTGATTGGGTGCTGGAAATTACAACCACTTGAAGGTGTGCAGCGACATGACGGGCAGGCGTGAGACTGATTCGGTGCTGGAAATTACAACCACTTGAAGGTGTGCAGCGACATGACGGGCAGGCGTGAGACTGATTGGGTGCTGGAAATTACAACCACTTGAAGGTGTGCAGCGACATGACGGGCAGGCGTGAGACTGATTGGGTGCTGGAAATTACATCCACTTGAAGGTGTGCAGCGACATGACGGGCAGGCGTGAGACTGATTGGGTGCTGGAAATTACAACCACTTGAAGGTGCGCAGCGACATGACGGGCAGGCGTGAGACTGATTGGGTGCTGGAAATTACAACCACTTGAAGGTGCGCAGCGACACGACGGGCAGGCGTGAGACTGATTGGGTGCTGGAAATTACAACCACTTGAAGGTGTGCAGCGACATGACGGGCAGGCGTGAGACTGATTGGGTGCTGGAAATTACAACCACTTGAAGGTGCGCAGCGACATGATGCGTGAGTCAGGAAAATACACGAAGAGTAAGTATAGATAATTATAGGGCGGTGACTAGATAATAAACGGTATATAGGCCAGAGGATTGTCAACTCACATGTGTCCATTCCAGGATTAGGTATGAAAGAATTGTATGTCTACATTTCATCATTTCTTGTGCTTGTAGAAGTTTCCAGGAATATTAGTTTCCATCCCGTAACAACAGCCTGTAAATTCGGGACCTTCATTTGTCGGCATGTTGTAGGCTATTTCGAAGAGAACTAGTATTCCTCATGTTTCTGTATATATCATGTTGCTATAATTGTGTTATTCTGTTGACAAAAGTAGGAACCTTATGTTACGCAGATTTTAACTATCTTGCTGTGTTCTGGATATACTGTTGACTGTTATTTGTCTTGTCAGATGTATGTCCCTGTTTCAGGATATTGCGGTCAACACCAGCATCTTTCAGCTGTATGTTGATTCCTAGGCTAGATTACGCTCATCAGCACGCCACGACTTTCTGAGCGACCGGCTCCATACTCTCATAAGTCACTTTTGCGATTCGAACCACTGCTAATTCTCGTCGCGTCACGTGACGAGAGTATTCGGGGTTAGCGGAGAAAGCTGCTCACCCCTCGGCCATGGAGCCGGCCTTTGAGTCTTTTTACAATTAATAATATGTAACCTCATTTTAAAATATATGTTACTAGCATGGTTCTGTTTGGAGCAGAGATGTAGTGGTGTAGACATTACCCACGCTATGTACCTGGCATATGGTGCGCTTAGCCCTTTCAGTGGTGAACGAGCATTCATCGTAACTCATTGAGACATGGCACAGAGACGGACCACCGGCACTTAAGCCCGGTGGTCAGATACTCTTGTAATAACACTACTGACCATCTGATCTGCTTACCCAACTTTTGACGGAGCGGCTGCAAATAACTGGGTGTCTGATTAAGTGACATGGACTTAGGACATTTAATTTCTCATGACAGGACCGTCACAATGGAAGGCATGAGATGTAACTACAGGCGTGTTCTACTACTGGAAAAGTCCTCCCCAAATAGATACTATAAGAGAGATGTAGAAGAGAGATAGAGAGAGATAAAGAGGAGAGTGAACGCAATAAAGTTGGAAGAGAGACACTGCCATACTTGCCATTGTGGGTGTATGTATGAGGAGGGGGTGAGAGATTGTATGTATTACGTAGGATTTTATTGGTGCAGAACTTTGGCACTATAATTTTTAATGTATTCCTATCTGTCACCAAGAGTACCGGGTTTCCAGTTCAGTGACCACGAGGAGGGACCAGGTGACGTCAGAACTGAACTCTGGTTCCGAATACCGACTGGCAGTCATTAGCTGACTTAAAGGAATGTTAGCTAACCATAGCGGACCATGGATAAACCTATTAGAACCTATTGAAGCTTGATGGGAGGCGATTGAGGCATCTTCTCATCCGGAGGTCATGCACTAACCACATTAGATATGTATTGTACTTTTGTATGTTAATGTATTAACATGACCCAATATCATCATACCGCCCAACATCATGATGTTTTAAGTTTTGATCTTGATAGATATTAAAGAGTTGTAGTTTGTTTTAACTCAAGGTGAAATCGTTATACTGTTTTCCCAAGGGAAGCAATCGCCTTGGCTACCTTGGTGGGGGATTAATTACACAACAGGGAGGGGATTTTTATCAGGGAGAAAAACTGGCCCTGCCTAGTAGTCCATTAGCAGACATAAATCAAGGCATCTAACCTCCCCTCTCTCACTCCTTTGGGATACCATGATCAGCTAATTAAACATAGTAACGAGCCATGCTCAGCTGTACTCTTGGGTATCCAGGGGCGTAATCTTTATTTCAGCCATATAGATTGTGTCCCTAGTCACGTTCTGACAAATTAGGGGTTGCTAGCCAGCGATAGCACTTAACAAGGCGGCGGCGCCTCATACTTTCTGACAGGTATGAGGTAATAATATGTGTCTGGGTACGTATCTGATGTCTGTATGTGAAGTCTGTGTACAGGTGGGTGTCTACATCCACAGGTGCATGTCGACTAAGCTGCGATCCCTGTCCTTCCGTGCTTAGCTCACGTATATCAGTCCATGTAAACAAACTGCCACAAGAACAACTCACGTGTTGATTTCTGGAGCGCTCACTGCCATGCCCAGTAGGCCTCCGCTGTGGAATGCAAAGACATGAATAGGATGAGTATTACAGTCACAGTGCACGAATCTCTACTTTTCTCTATGACAAGAATAGGGTTATTACTAGTCACAGCACGCATATCTTTACGTTTCTCTGTGGCACGAATAGGGTGAGTAATGCAGTCACAGCAACGAATCTCTATTTTTCTCTGTGACACGATAAGGTGAGTCACAGCACTCTCTATTTGCCTGTCTCTGTCTCATTAGTCTGACTGTACACGTCTCCTTATCTGTCATTATCTACAAATGTGTGACTGTTTGTTTCTTTCTACACTGTTCTATCTTCCTGACCGCGTCTAAATATGTTTGTCTGCTGTGTATGTGTACCGATGTGTATCTCCCGCTACATATTTCTGTCTTTACCCATATAATTGTATCTGTCTGATGGAACCGCCGAACATATGAACTGACAAGACATCTGTATATCTATGTCTTCTTGTCTCGGTTTACAAGTGTCTGGCTGTGGGTTTATTTGTTTATAGATCCATATGTCTGTTTCTCCCTTTATATATATAAGAACGAACGAACGAACGAACGAACTTTATTTTAAAAGGGTAACAAATTGGACACGCAGGCCCGTCTTACATTCGGCCCTTTCGATCACTCATCTTTCATTCATCAAATGTGCATGTTACATTTACATAGGGAAAAAAATCATTGTCACATTGACTTTGTAAGCATAAACAATGCATATTACGCATGGTACATTCACATAGGAAAAAAAAAACATTGTCAAATTAAAGTTGTAAACATAAACAGTGCATATTGCAATGTTGTGAGACATATCCCCCATCCACCCCGCAGCCACCCACATCCACTCACCCACCCAATATCCGCCACCTCTCAACTACACATCCTCCACCTATACACACACCCCCACCCACAAACACATCTCCCACCTGCCCACACGTATCCCCCACCCATAAACACCCAAAAAATACCTCCCTCCCACACACACCCCACCACCCACACATACCCACCCACACACATCCGCCGCTCACACACATTTTCCCACAAACACACACATCCCCCAACCATACATTCATCTCTCACACACATCCACCCACTCACGTACTCATCCATCAACCACTCACACCCACACATCACCCACCCGCCCATCAACACATGCATCTCTCATATACCCTCCCACCCACACACACACACCCCAACCACTCAGCCAAACACACATACCCCATCCTCACATACATCCGTCATCTACCTGCACATCCCACACCTCCCCCACCTCTCACACATCTCCCCTCCCACACAAAACTCCACCCATAAACACATTCCCCACCCCACACACACATTCCCCACATGCATTCCTCATACACATCCCCGTCCACACATCTCTCACCCACACACACATCTCCCCACCCACCCACACATCCCCCACCTACAAACATCCTCACCACCCACACATACATCCTCCACCCACTCACATTTACCCCATCCACACTCACACACTCCCACCCACACAGACATATCCCATTCACAGACACCCCCCACACACTCATCCCCCACAACCATCCCCCCCCCCCATAAGAGATAAATTATGCACTGAGAGGGAGAGATTATATACTGACAAGGAGAGATTATGGATTGACAGTGAGAGCATATGTACCGAGAATGAGAGATAATGTACTGACAGGGTGATATCGTGTACAGACGGAGATGACAAAACTTTCTACACTCCTGCCCATATCAAGGCCGTTAGTTGTCCACGCCAGACCGTGCTGACCTTACACACAGCGCACATCACAGGGCACATCACAGGGTACATCACAGCGCGCATCATAAAGCACGTCACAGCAGCGATGGTGTTCATGAAGTCGTGGCAGCAACCTGTCACCTCGCTTTGTTACAGCCATTTCCTTTACATTTCTATCTATTCACGTTCTCAAACGCGGTTTCCTTATCTGTCCGAACTTCTATAACAAATCAATAGAAACCGCAGGCG
This sequence comes from Cepaea hortensis, assembly GCA_963921405.1. Classification (NCBI taxonomy): domain Eukaryota; kingdom Metazoa; phylum Mollusca; class Gastropoda; order Stylommatophora; family Helicidae; genus Cepaea; species Cepaea hortensis. The sequence goes on along the minus strand of OY992876.1, from coordinate 4,280,646 downwards.
CGGCTCCTCCGACCCACCTCCCTTTCCTGGCTGACAGACAGCTGAAAAACTGTCCTGACTGACGTCTATCTCAAACCTCGTTGAGCCCAGGTCGCCGACATCTCTTAAAAGAGTGCAGAAGGCGTTGTTAATTTGTGTGTCTATTTCTGGAATTCCGGAGATGTGAAAACCGGACCAGAATGATTACTGTAGTCTGTTCCTTTTGATCCCATCCGAAGTTAAGAGCGGATAAGAAGCGGGCAGACTTAATTTGGAAAGTCAATTCCGCCCTACCTTTAGATGACATCCGAGTATTGCCTCACACGACTCCATGATTATAAACATAAGAATATGTATTTGATGGCCTGACGACGGGCTAACCGCTTTTGCTGGTCAGAAATTATGGAGAATCCGACTCTGACATTTCTCTTTTCTGCCGTCCTCCTTCCTTTGTTCAGTTCGTCTTCCATAGGATGCAGATAGTATATGTATACAGGAGTCTTTTCTTTCTGTGCACGAATGCGCATCTGTATCCGTCCTGTTCAGTCAGGTCTTGCTTCTTCTTCTTCCTCCTCACCTTCTTCTTCTTATTCTGCTGTGGCTGCTAAGTTTTCTCGTCGTCGTCATCCTACACTTCCTTCTCCTCCTCTTCTACTTCTACTATTTCTACGTCTTCTTCAGCTGCTATTTTTGTCTTTCCTTCTTCTTCTCCTCGCAATTTGCTTGCATGTTTACACTGACAGAGGAGTTCTCCAGTATAGTCAACAGTTGTGTACACAGTTTATAGTCAACATTTATGAACACAGTGCCGTCTCGCTGGGCCAGTATTCTATTCTCAGCTGGCTGTACTGAGGGACATCCCGGAGATCATCTGTTGTTTGGTCACACTTTCCCCATAAAGGAAACGGAAGTAGAAATCCTCTCAACTAATTCAGGATAATGCTCGCTCGGGTGATGTGATTATCTACACAGATGGTTCGGTGTTGAGAGGTAAGAAAAGTGCCTGGGGGTTCTTAGCAAAAGCCAATGGTCGACGTTTGGTGCAGGAGAGCCTGGCATATGATACCACAACATCTAGCTTAAGAATGAAGGTGAAGGCGGTCAGTGCGGCTTTCCGCTGGATGGAGAATACGATACACACACACACACACACACACACACACACACACACACACACACACACATCGTGATTGTAACTGACTCAGAAAGCATGCTGAGAAGGGTGAAGACAGGCAAGCTTCGTGCAGAGTGGCTTGCTTCGCTTCGGAAGTCACGGGTGACAAGCATCGTCTGGATCTTTTTTCCGGGGCATGCTGGTGTGCTGGGGAATGAACAGGCGGACAGATTGGCTGGCTCGCCAAAACTTGGTGGAGTATTGATGCATGACAAAACAGATCTGGTTGCGACCTTGTGGAGCATGTGTACACCTCGGAGGAGCAAATGGATCACCATGGTCTGGCAAGAATGAAACAGCGAGGAGTGACGAGGGGATCTGGCCGACGATCAACGCTCAGAGGAAAGGCGAGACGGACATATAATCAGATTGCTACTGGTACTATTAGTGTTGGCACTCTTCGCTGGCTGCTGAGGATGGGGACGGAGCGCTTATGGGAATTTCCCGAATGCTGTGATGTCGGTTCCTAAATCAATCAATCAATCATCAATCAATCAACTTTCCCCATAAGAATAGCAGTGGGTCATTCATACCAAGCTTGTCCAGTCTGTTATGTCCTGTCCGAAACGTTAAAACGATGACATGTCCCTGCCGTCAAGAGAATGTCGGTCATCGTTCATCTTGTTCTGTTCTGTTCTGTTCTGTTCTGTTCTGTTCTGTTCTGGTGTTTCGGATACTTCTATGTTTCTTATGGTATTGAAGTTTTTTTGTTTTTTTTTTACGCGACGGTAGACAGACGGTCTCTTTACAGCGACTGTAGACAAACGGTCTCTTTACAGAGACTATGGCTGGTAGGCAGAGGGCTACGGTCACTGCCAAGAACTAAAGCAGTGGCAGATTTACAATTATAGGCGTGAAAGGAATTATAGTGAATACAGACACAGGAAAAACAGATTCTGTGGTGATACATAGAAACAGGAGAAACAGATTCTGTGGTGATACATAGAAATAGAAGAAACAGATTCTGTGGTTATACATAGAAATAGAAGAAACAGATTCTGTGGTTATACAAAGAAATAGAAGAAACAGATTCTGTGGTGATACATAGACATAGGAGAAACAGATTATGCGATGATACATAGAAATAGGAGAACAGAAACACGCTTCACATCTATGTTTAGACTAACTAAACATAGATGTGACACTTGGACAATGAGCAGTCAAGCTGAAAAACATCTGATGGCTGTAGATATGTGGTTTCTGAGGAGAATGCAACGAATACCATGGATGGTGACATATGCCTGGGTCAGTGACATTGAGGTGAGTGACCTTTGTATCGAGACTACGAGAAAAACAACCAGCCATGAAAAATAATGGTAAGGATGAGTGCAGACCCCCCAGGGTGGATGGGGAGAGAGACAGTTTTAGGCTGGGGTGTAATGTTGTGGGGAGCCCAGGGAGGGACTACACAGTAGGGTTAAAAGACGGTGGAAAACATTGACTGGGGGAGTTGAAGCTGGGACCGACTGAGAGTTGGGTCGCTTTGGACAGTGGAGTGTCAGGGCCAGAGAAGTATAGGTCTGTGGTCTGCAAGTGAATGATAGGGGAGTTAGTGATAGAACTCTGCCCTGTGGGTTTTCAGTGATGGGAATTCTGAGACGAAGGATTCAAGACTGAGCCCGGATATCAGCAGACTTAGTGTATTGAAGCCTACACCCCAGAGTGGGTTGGATAGTTAGCAGAGGCTTAGACCCAGTGTGTGGGTTGTATTGTGTGAGGTCCAGTCGTGGATAGGAGCTGGATAACTGTCTGGTGAATTTGAGATTAAGCAGGCCTGGAGAAGGCAGTGATGTGTGCGTGTTAAGTTGTGAGGAGGATAGATATATTCTATGGATTATATTGTTTCTGGATATAGAATTATGTTCCGTTTGTCCGTGTTCTTTCCGTATTAAAGGATTATGTGCGCCAAATCAATCTTGTTCACTGACTGATGGATGTGTACCACTGGGGTGAGTTGCATTGTGAGACAGGTTTCTAGATCTACTTACACTCCATAGTGACATACAAGGAACATCGAAACCTAGACAACGACCATCTCACTCAGTTATGATATAGAACATTGTGACAGATGGCTTGGCCACGTGGCATGGTCGAGACAGAAACACGGAGCTGATTCATGACTCTGGTGATCGAGTGAGATGGCAAAACATGACCGCCTACGCTTATCGGCATGGCACATGATGGATGGAATGAAAGTACCCTAATACCAAACAGGAATACGGATAAAAGAACGGAAGCTAACAATGAAAGTACCCCAATACCAAACAGTAATACAGATCAAGGAATGGATGAAAACAATGAAAGTACCCTAATCATCATCATCATCAAGTGCCGTGCCGGCTGGCGTAGGCGTTCATGGCTCTCCATAGATCTCGGTCTTTGGTTTTCTGGATCAACGCTGATGCTGATATTCCTCCATGCCACCGTCTCAATCCATCCAGCATCACTTCTCTTGGTCTACCTCTGCCTCTCTTCCCCTCGATCTTTCCAGTTGTTACGATGTTCTCCAATGCCTCTCTTCTCATCACGTGACCGAAGAAAGATGTTTGTCTCTGTCTTATTGTTGTATATAATGTTCTAGTTTCATTAGCCTGTTTCAGGCAGTCGTCGTTAGTTACTCTGGCAGTCCAAGGAATTCGCAACATTCGTCTCAGGAACCACATCTCTGTTGCTTCTAATTTCTTCTTAATTTGTTCATTTAAGTTCCAAGATTCACTGCCATACAGCAAAACTGGTTCTACATAGCATTTCAGCACTCTCTTTCTTACATTCAGTGATAGTGACTGATTGCATAAGATACTCTTCATTTTCTGAAAAGCGGCTTTTGCCTGCCCTATTCTACTCCTAATCTCTGTTGTACATCTTCCATCTGATGTTATAAATGCCCCTAGGTATATAAAATCATCAACTTGGTTAAGGATTTTCCCTTCTATTTCTATGTCACATTTTGGTGTCACCATTTTCTTTGATATTACCATTGTTACTGTTTTCTTGATATTCAAGGAGAGTCCTTTCCTTGCACTCTCTGTTACTACTACGTCTAATAATTGTTGTAGGTCTGTTGAATTATCCGCCACCAATACTGTGTCATCTGCATAGCGTATATTATTTATATTATAACCTCCAACTAGTATTCCTGGCATCTCTTTGATCTCTCTCATTATTACTTCGCTAAACAAGGAGAAAAGATCTGGTGACAAGACACACCCTTGTCGTACTCCTAGCTTTATCTGTTCGTAACTACCTCTTTATTTCCCATTTTAATTGCTGCTACTTGGTTCCAGTAAACATTCTTTATTATTCTTAAATCTTTTCCATCAATGTTGATATCTTCCAACATTTTAATCAGTTCATCATGTTTTACTTTATCAAATGCCTTAGTATAATCTATGAAGCACAAATATATGTCTCTCTGTTTCTCTATTGACCTTTCTATTAGTGTCCGTAATGTATAAATTGCATTGTTTGTGCCCTTTCCTTCCACAAATCCATACTGTTCTTCACTAATTTCCATTTTTATTTTCTTTTTGGTTCTTCTCATTATGATTCTGAGTAGAAGCTTAGTGATATGGTTTATAAGGTTAATTGTACGAAAATCTTCACAATCAATTGCTCCTGGTCTTTTTGGTATAGCTATAAATAAAGATTTCAGCATATCACTGGGTAAATATCCACTGCTGTAAATATCATTCAACATTTTGGTTAATATATCTACTCCAAATTCTCCCAATACTTCTAATTCTTCTATTGTGATTTCATCTGGCCCAGCTGTTTTTCCTTTCTTCATACGTTTCATAGCGTCAGCGACTTCTTCTTTCAGAATAGGTGGACCTTCTAAGTTACTATCTTCTGTTAATTCTTCCCTTTCTCCTTCATATAATTCTCTTATATACTCATTCCACCTATTCATTATAGCATCTTCCTCTAATATTATCTTTCCTGTTTTTGATTTCAAACACCCTGTATTTATTCTTATTTTTCTTCCTGTAAGCTCACTGATTTGTCTGTGCATATTTTTTGTATCTTTAATGGAATTTAATTCAATTTGTTTGCATTGCTCGTTTAACCAACTTTCTTTAGCCTTCCCACATTTATCTTTTATTTCTTTATTTATCTTAGCGTATTCTTGTTTGTCATTTTTACTCTGTTTTCTTTTGTCCATCAGTTTTAAGATATCTTCATTCATCCATTTTTTCTTAGCTATTTTGCCTCTCTCCGGTAATACTTCTTTGCTAGTTTGATGAATGGAGTCCCTTAACATTTCCCATTGTTCATCTATACTCTGTATTTTAGTTATTGCATTGTACCTATTTTTCACAGTCACTCTGTATTGTTCTTGCATTTCTTTATCTATTTTCAGAACCTCTCTATTAAGTCTCATGTTCTTAACCATTTTTTCCCCTCTCTTTAATCTTACTTTTATTTGTCCACATAGTGGTACATGATCACTATTACAGTCAGCACCAGGCATTGTCTTTACATTAATTAAAGCATTTCTAAATCTTTTATTAATTAGTATGTAGTCAATTTGGTTGCGTATTTTCTTATCAGGGCTTATCCATGTGTACTGTCGTCTTTTATGGTGTTTAAACCATGTGTTTCCAATTATCATATCATTGATATTTGCCCATTCTATTAGCTTTTCCCCTCTTTCATTTCTTGTACCTAAACCATAATTCCCCACTACATCCTCCATTTTTCCCTTTCCTACTTTTGCATTAAAATCACCAAGTATTATTTTTATTTCTTGTGATCCAATTTGAGCCATCGCCATTTCTATTTCGTCGTAAAAGTGTTGTATTTCTTCATCACTACTGCTTGCTGTTGGTGCATATACTTGTATAATATTTATGTCTATTGGTTTGCCTTTGATTTTTACCATAATAACTCTATCTGAAATACACCAGTATCCATTAATTGACTTGGCTGTTTTTTCGTCTAATATTATTCCTACACCCTTTTCATGTGTATCCCCTCCAGAATAAATTATTGTGTGATTGTCAGCTATAATTTTGCCCGATCCCTTCCATCTCATCTCACTAACGCCTAGTATATTCATTTTCATGCTATCCATCTCTCTTAGAACATTGGTCAACTTTCCTAGCTCATTTAATGTCCTAACATTCCATGTTCCTACTCTAAATTTATTTATTTTAGTTATGATTTTGCCATCAGTAGCTGGATGACGGTCTGGTGTCACCTGTGGCTCATGACTGTCCCTACCGGACGAGGATGCCCTAAGACAGCCATTAACGTCCTTCACTAACTTTGATATATGTTTTGCCATGAAGTCTTGGGAAGATAATGTGGTGGTTTCCCCTTGACTTCCACATCCACATGGTGGTCTTTTTACCTCTGCCTTTGACAGCCATTTCCGACTGTAAGGACAAGTGAGTGCCCTGCCCTGCTCAGGTGCAGAGTTGTCCACTTATTCCGGTGGATACTCGGTCCCCAGAGCTGTGTTAGCCACACCGTAGTGTGTTTCCATACTCTACCGCGGGGAGGTGCAGTTGGGATTTTCCCTTCATAAAGTTGTGGTCTATGACCAAAACTCTCCAGTACTTTTAGAGGACCCTAATACGAAACAGAAATATAGATAAAGAAATGGATGAGAACAATGAACGTATCCCAATACCAAACAGGAAAACAGATAAAGGAATGGATGAAAACAATATGTATATGGCCGCGAAGACCCAGGCGGCGACTACTGTCGTCTTCGCCTGTATATTTGCTTGGCATCAACAGATATCTGTCATGTTTCCTCCATGAATTGCTGTCTTCGCCAGTATATTTGCTTGGCATCAACAGATATCTGTCATGTTTCCTCCATGAATTGCTGTCTTCGCCTGTATATTTGCTTGGCATCAACAGATATCTGTCATGTTTCCTCCATGAATTGCTGTCTTCGCCAGTATATTTGCTTGGCATAAACAGATATCTGTCATGTTTCCTCCATGAATTGCTGTCTTCGCATGTATATTTGCTTGGCATCAACAGATATCTGTCATGTTTCCTCCATGAATTGCTGTTTTCGCCTGTATATTTGCTTGGCATCAACAGATATCTGTCATGTTTCCTCCATGAATTGCTGTCTTCGCCTGTATATTTGTTTGGCATCAACAGATATCTGTCATGTTTCCTTTATGAATTGCTGTCTTCGCCTGTATATTTGTTTGGCATCAACAGATATCTGTCATGTTTCCTTTATGAATTGCTGTCTTCGCCTGTATATTTGCTTGGCATCAACAGATATCTGTCACGTTTCCTGCACGGACTGCTGTCTTCTGGAAATCATGTAGGCTTCCGTAGAGTATGACAGTTGTGTCCCCCAGCCTAGGGTCAAATACAGACATTACTAGTCTGTATTTGATCAAACTGTAGTCTGGTGCGACCATAAATGTCCCAGAAAATGTGTGGCAATATCTCGCGCGGTTGACCTAAATCGTCTGCATAAAATCCACGAGCAGCCAGTGTACATACTGGTTACATGGCATGATTTCAGTTGGATAAGCATGAACAATGATTTATGACATCGTTGTGGTGTGTGCGTGGTGATGAGAATAGGAACTCCGTCGAAGCATGAACGATGATTTATGACGTCGTTGTGTTGTGTGCGTAGTGGTGAGAATTGGAATTCCGTCGAAGCAAGCGCTAACGTTAAAACTGCATATACAAGATTGTCTATGCACACAATAAATGGGTCATAAACCATGTATTCGTGATATTTGTTGGTGGCAACTGTCAAAGACTGAACTATGAGGCCTGAGGTATGCCTCAAGATAGAACACCACCGGGAAGAGGGGTCAACCTCATATAGATTAGAGGGGATACATTGCCCGGGATAAGGGCAGGGTAGGGGGTAGAATGGGGAACTATTAACTAGTTCTCTCAGGAGACACGGAGACGGTGACCAGATAGTTAGCACTCTGGTCACGACAGAATCACGGCGCCTACATGATAGCCATGATTGTCAATCAACAGAAAACAGCTAATGTAAGCGTGCCAAACAAAACGGCACGCAGAAAGCCGAAGGACACCTCAAGGTCCTTCCGCGTGGTGTGTAACCACGCGAGCAAGCTAGTGAGACTGGGGACTGACTTTGTAGCGGGCACCTCGTTGTAGTATTGATAGGAGATTTGTGTAACCAAATAGATAGAATTAGCATTAGGGTTTAGAAGCTAGTGATAGTAATTCTGTGGCTTTGTGTGTGGTTTTGATAGCGACTGTTATGTACTTGTGAAGAGCCAACGGCAATAAAATGTATCATTTATTTCCTCTCACACGACTTGCAAGTCTTTTGTGTGGTGTGGGAGAAGTAATCTGATGATGCCTTACACATGAGTTGTTGACAGGCAAAGATTAATGTGGTGTCAGAAGTGGTGCTTGGACGAAAGAGCCAAGCTAATACCCACAGCTAAAGATTAATGTGGTGTCAGAAGTGGTGCTTGGACGAAAGCGCCAAGCAAATACACTCATCCACGGCTCTAGACTAAGTTTACAAATAGTGAAGTAGTGATTTAATTTGTGTCAGTGACGATTAACTTGTGCAGAACTAGGACAAGTTGCTAACGAAACTGTGCCTATCGTGACGAAATAATGCTTATTTATGTTTAGTAAAATATTATATACGTAAATCATGTGTTTCTTCAAAGTTGTAAGTATTAATATTATTATTTTCTGTTATTTATTCATGTAATTATTTATTTATTTATGAATAACTATCAAAAATGATTCTTGGCGGAGCGATACACAGCCAGCAACATTATCGATTTTTGCAAGCTAAAAATAGCGCTGCGCCTCTGACGTAGCACGATTGACAAGCAGTTGAGTTACGCCATTGGCAATCAGCATCTGAATGTTTACAAATCGGTAAACTGCTGCCCGCCTGAATCAGTGCTTGATATTACCAATTATTTATTTATTTGAGTTAGTAATTGAATATATGTGTTTATTTAAACAATATTAATATATTTTCGTTTATTTCAAAGCAGTTAATGAATTGGTTTTTGGTACTTTTTCTTGTGTTTACCGTCACGATGGCACTATTTTTAGCCAGGCAAATTAGACTGGTCTGCACAACACGTTCATAGATTAAACTAGGTTAGTGACGAAAGGCATATACAGTTAGAACGAAGACAGGACATTGACAATTTAATATTAAGTAAACTATATTCTGTTTTGTTCGTGGGCATGTCATTGTCATTGTGTCGAATTGTCGAATAATATGTCGTTTGCTATTTGTTAATTATTGCTGCTCTGTAAACCAGGGTGAACAACAGCTGATTATAAGATTGGTGTGTATGCCGAAGTGCCAAACAGGTGACCTAGATAGAGAACTCGTGGCGATACTGAAGCGCCAAACAAGGTGACCTGTGTTACCGGAGTGTGTTCCTTGTTCTCGGGAACATTAAGTTGAGTATACTCAATATATTTGGCATGCTATGTGATTAATAGTGCATCTCTTTTTCAGCTTGTAATGCATTAGCATACTTTTGTGCTCTGTTTTTTGCAGGACTAAATTTTTCAGGTTATACACAAAGAGTACAATTTGCAGTGCTCAGATATTAACAAATATAACATATCAAAGAAAAATAAGTGAATAAAAAGTTCAGGGTAGGTCAACGCTAGCTATTTACCTAACATCATGGCTACTTTAGCTGACTTCGTAAAAGCAGGCAAAGAAATGCAATACACAGGTAAAGAGCTAGAAGAATATGCTGATAAGAAATTTAAAGAAGCAAAAGATGCTGAGAGAACTGAACGGGAACGAAAAGAAAATGCAGATAGAGATGAACGCGCTCGAGAAAGAGAGCATCAAAAAGAAATAGCACAACTAGCTGAGATTACAAAACAAAAAGAACTAGGAATTAAACATAAGCAATTAGATCAAGAGAAGGAATTAAAGCAAAGAGAATTAGATCTAAAGCAAAGAGAGATAGATGAAATGATTAAAGTCAAGGAAAAACAAATACAGGTAGAATCAGAGACACAGTTAAAGATGAAAGATATGGATGTAAACTCACACGCAGAGATCTCTGCCACTAAACTTAAAAGTCAACAAGAAGAAAATAAGTTCAACAAATACAAAAATATTATCAAACCATATTGTAAAGAAGATTCAATATCAGCCTGGACAGAAAATGTCGAGTATCAATTTAAATATCACCAAGTTCCAATAGACATGTGGGCTATGATTTATATGAAGAACCTAAGTGGTGAGCCCCTTAAAGTGATAGAAACTATACCAACTGATCTTAGATCTAACTATCAATACATCCATGATAGGATAATGCAACACTTTTTACTTGATTCTCCTGGGTATCAGGTTCAGTTCTCAAATTTAAAACCTAAACCTAGTGAGACTTTCATTGATTACGTCTCAAATGTTCAGAGTGTACTAAATAGATGGCTTAAGGCAGCTAACATAAGAAAAGACTTTGATAGACTTAAAAATTTAATAGCCATGGATAAAATCATATCCACTATACCATCTCCTTTTGCTAAATTTCTACAGCAGTCAGACATTGAGAACATAGAGCAGTTCGAAAAGAAAGGGTCTGCATATTTTTCTTCTAACAGAGATATTTTTAAGACCTCAAATGACTCTGAAGTAGTTTCCTTTGTGAAAGACCAACCAAAAAATTATCAAAGTAAGAGAAAACCCTTTCAGAAAATCGACACCAAAGATAGAAAAGTATCAAAATGTATTTATTGTCAACTTTTGCATGACACTTATTCTATGTGTGACAAATCGCCAAATTATCCGGCGCATCTTGAAAATGTTATCAAGAAGCAACAAAACAAAAGATCTGCATACAGGCGTGCAATCAAATGCTTCTTTTGTTCCAGCTACGGCCATTATTCAAATAAGTGTCTGGGCCGCCAACGTATGAAAGCCAACAATGCTATTTTGATTGATACATCTTCTGATAGTGGTAGTGAGACTGAGTGTGAAGTTGAGAATGTATTACCTGTTAACCAATCTGAAGATGTGTGTTGTGTAAACGATATATTAAGTTTTGACAGTTGTGAACGATGTCACCAATTTCATGCAGACGGAAGATTAGAATGTGGACATACAGTACCGTTCTCAACTGAGAATGTAAATGCAGCATTAGCCTCCAGAGGCAATTTGGTGTTCCACAATGCAATGGTCAACGATAGACCATGCCAATGTTTGCTGGATAGCGGCAGCACCCTTATTGGTCTTAGAAAGGAACTGGTAAGTCCAGATGATTATACAGGTGACTCTGTCAAATGCCGAACCTTTTCGGGTAACATTGAAATTTACCCTTTGGCCAAAGCCCGTATTGACACTCCTTTCCTTTCTGGTACCTTTACTTGTGCAATACTTGACAACCCTTGTACTGATTTAATTTTGGGTTGCTTACCCCAATTGAAACAATGTACTACCGATGAAATAGCTGCATGGGAAAGATTAAATGCAGCTAATGCAACTACCAGAGCAGACACTGTAAAACATCAAGACACACTACAAGATGAGAGACTACTGTTGCTTTCTCCAACTGGCACAGATGACACCAACAGACAAAAATTCATAGAACAGCAGAAAGCTGACCCTAGTGTGTCTCCATATTTAAAATTATTGAAAGAAAGAGCCAAAGTGACCAAAAATGCATCATGGTTCTTTAGGCTTAACAATGGCATTCTTACTAGATATTATACAACAGGTAACCATGAGATTCAGCAAACGGTGTTACCTGTACAACACCGCCTTACTGTGCTAAAGATTGCACATGAGTCACCGTTTGCTGGTCATCTGGCGTACGACAAAACCAGGGCCAGAATTCAGGCTCATTTTTATTGGCCAGGTTTTTGCAATGATATAAAATTATTTTGTCGTTCGTGTAATGTCTGTCAACAGTTAGTACGTAAGGGTAAACATCCTACAGCTGAGGTACAACCTTCTACACTGGCTTCTAGGCCATTTGAGATTGTGGCGGTAGATATTGTTGGATCCCTGAATCAGGTGTCCAGCAAAGGAAATCGCTTCATATTAACGATGGTCGACCTCTGTTCAAGGTGGGTTGAGGCAGTAGCTTTGAAATACATCACCTCCAAAGATGTTGCCAATGTATTTCTACACCTGTTCTCACGATTCGGATTTCCACGGACCATAATATCCGATCGTGAAACTCAATTCATATCGGCTGCAACGCAAGCCCTTACTAAAGTGTTAGGGATTAAACAACATTTTACAACAGCATACCATCCAGCCAGCAATGGAATTGTAGAAAAAATTAACGGAGATCTTAAGCATCTGCTGGCTAAGGTGACAGCAGAAAACCCAGCTGAATGGGATACACTGTTACCAACAGTGCTGTTCGCCTATCGGGAGATTCCCCATTCAAGCACGGGGTTCTCACCGTTTGAATTAGTGTACGGGGCTAACCCACGTGGACCCCTAACCATTTACCATCAGGTAATCACTAATTCCATTGAAATTCCCACCCCAAAAACACCTTACGAAATGGTGACAGACACACGAGACAAAATCATGAAATCGTGTATTATAGCTAAGGCAGCTTTGGAGAGGAAGGGTCAAATCTACCGCCAATACGCCAACAAAAGTGCAAGAACAATTGATCTTGAACCAGATCAAGACATACTTTTGTTACTTCCAGACAAACGAAATTTATTATTGACCTCATGGCAAGGGCCATTCAAGGTGGTACGTAAAATTTCAGATGTTGACTATGAAATATCAATAAACGGACACTTAAAGATATTCCATGTCAACATGCTGAAACCTTACTTTTCACGACAAGAGACAGAAGTAGAGACAGACGAACAAAGTGCACCCACATCTAGTGATCAAACGACAGACATACATAACGCAACTACACTAGTTAGCGAGACTGGCATATCCGACGATATCTATACATCTAGCGAGAATACAGAATACGCACTTAGTACCACCACCGTACTGAATCAGGTAGACGACGACGGAATGGAACTACCCGTTCCTATTGTGGACAAGACTGCTACATTAGAGAGCATACAGATAGAACAGGGACTAACTGACAGTCAACGACGACAATTAGTAGAATTAGTGACGGAATACAAAGACATATTTTCTGACATTCCAGGTAGGACGGACAGAATCGAACACTCCATTCTTCTTTCGGACTCTAAGCCTATTAAATGCAGGCCGTACTCAATCCCACTTAGCTATAGGGAAAATCTAAATAAGGAAATTCTTAATTTAGAAGCTAGTGGGATCATCCAGAAATCCACTTCTGAGTACTCTTTTCCAATCGTCCTAGTTAAGAAAAAGGACTCTACAATTCGTCTCTGTGTGGACTATCGAAAACTCAACAACGTCACTAAGATCGACGCAGAGCCAATTCCTTCCTGCGAAGATCTTATTCTTGACATGTCCACCTCCAAAATCTTTTCTAAACTAGATCTTACTAAGGGATATTGGCAGGTCCCTGTGCAGTCTCAATCCATCCATCTTACTGCTTTTTCAACACCTTTAGGACTATACGAGTGGCGTTTTCTTCCTTTCGGTCTTCGAAATGCTCCTGCCACTTTCGTACGCTTAACTAGAGATCTACTTCATGGAGTGACGAATACAGTGACCTATATAGATGATATATGTGTCCATACTGATGACTGGACAACACACCTACTGAAACTAAGACATGTCTTTGATAGGTTGCGACTCTTCGGGCTCACTGTCAAACCGAGCAAAGTCGAATTGGGCCTAAAAGAAATTGAGTTTTTGGGTCATGTCATTTCTCAGGGTCAACTAAAGACTGACAATAGAATTATTACCAAAATTATGAACCTGACCATGCCTACCACAAAAAAGCAGGTCAGAAGCCTTTTGGGGTTAGTAAATTACTATAGCAAATTCATACCAAATTTAGCGGAAATTACAAGTGTATTTTCCAATGTTTTAAAAGCATCTGTAAAATTAGATGGCAAAGATGCATTATTAATTTCTGCATTGTCAAAATTGAAAATCCTTTTTAGTAATGTACCAATTCTCCGCTTGTCTAATCCTAGGCTCGTTTATTATCTTAGGACAGATGCCAGCAGAATCTCCATCGCTGCTGTACTAGGCCAATTTTATGATGGCATCTTCCATCCGATTTGCTACGTGAGCCGTAAGATCACACCAGCTAAGTCCAGATATTCCATATCAGAGTTGGAAGCCCTAAGCGTCATCTATGCGGTGAGGAAGCTCCATCGATTTTTGGCAGGTGTTCACTTCATTGTCCAGACTGACAACTCCCCAATCACGGTCATACAGAGTGGTGTGCATCGGAATGACCGTATATACAGGTGGTCGCTAATACTACAAAATTACACCTTTAGTATAGAGCATATTAAGGGTAAGGATAACATCTTGGCTGATACCCTTAGTCGACCATCTGAGGTAGAAATACCAGAGATTCCACATAAGAGTGTAGAGTAATAGATGTTAACTTAGTACAGTAAAATATTCTATGTAAAATATGTTACAAATACATAGACATTATGTGCTGAACTAGGTACTAAGAACATTCAATTTCTATGTGTCCGTAGACATCAAAATTAAGAACTTTGCTCTGGGAACAAATATATCACTTTGTGAACGAGGACAGCTCATTACTTGCTAAGCTCCATATGTGTTCCAGTGAATCATTCGTGTTAAGCAGAGAAAAACAGTGTCAGAACATTACATGAATACAGACACGAAAACAGTGGTCTACGACACAAGCGAACTCTACAGGTGCAATACCCATAAGACACAAGTGTGACTATGTGATGTATTTCATATACCCAGGACAGTTGTATAGATATTATGCCAATGAAAGCATTTTCTGAACATTCAGGGCAACGACTAACCTGAGGTATTTAAATACCATGTATATAAATACTCATTGTGATATGTATTATAACGTTTTAATATAGTCATAAATTATAGGTAGATTATCTCATTTAAATTATATTTAGATTTAGATAATATAATAGTTTTCATTTTTTTTTAACGTTAGATAGATTAGTAATTTACCAACTTACTTACCTTAAAAGTAGAATAGGATAGTAATTTAAACATAACAATAGTAATAGTACCATTTAGTTTATTACATTTCACTGTGTTTCATGTCATTGGAGTTCATTCCATCTTAATGAACCAATCCATTTAACAAACATTATCATTTAGTATTATAATTAGTTTAACACCGTAATAGGATAAATAGATTATACAATTAAACATACATCATTCACATCATTTAGATTAAGAATATCAATCATATAGTTTCTTCATTTAATAACATTAGTTATAATTGTGTTAGATTTAACATCACCCATATTAGAAAGGTACGTAACTTAGTACATTTCACATTACCCATTTCACAAAGGTACATAACTCATCTCACATCAATTTCATTTTAAATAGTTAGATTACATCCCTTAAATTAGATAAATATTAGGAGTAATGTAAGCTTGGTTTAGTATTAATGTGACAGATAGATTAAGATAGGTAACACGTTCAATATATATTTATATAACTAGTATTAGTATGTCAGTAATTAGAATATTATTGTAATAGAATATAGTGGTGAATAATACCAGGGTACAAACCATCAACCCTTTTTCTTACATGTAAATATATTGTAAATATTTGACTTGTGCAGCAATTTACGCACAGTCATGAGGCTCAACTCTGTCAAACTGAGCCAAACGTGTACAGTGTCACTCCAAGGTTTTTAAAGAATTGTGAGGGGAAAAAATGTGTGACAGAGGTGTGAAAGTGAAAGAGGTGTGACAAAAGTGTGACAGAAGTGTGAAAGTGAGAGCGAATGTAAATTATACAAGAGAGAGTGAGATCGGTCAGCGGATTTTTCTGCCGCTCAACGCGACTTTTTATTTTTTGTCTGCGTCAAATATATGCTTTCTTTGTTGTGTTGTCGTGAATGTGTTGTGTGTAGTGTAGTGTAGATCTTAGAGAAAGTATTTTAAGTCTCATAAGACGGAGATGTAGTCACTAATTAGTGTGATACACTTCTTTGTGGCCTCATTCAACCGAATTATGGCACTTGAAAACTTACTTACATACACATGATAGTTAGATACACATGTTAGAGAGTAGATTATACTATTAATATAATCCAAACACGCAAACAGCCAGAAAAACAAACATATAAATTGCATACACTTTTTGTAGATCAAAGGGAGATAACTCCGGATCAGGGGACATAATAGACAACAAAACACTAACTTAACAGTGAAAGATAACTTTACACGCGGAAGCGAGATAGGTAAAGCCTGTCGCACACAGCTTGTGTAATGGTTGTTTAATATTATATGGGGGACATGAAGCAATTCATGTGTTGACCCTAAGAAAGTCAACTTTGTATGGGTAGTGAGTTAATTTACTATTTGAGGGCAGGTCTTATTAGACAACGGTCCGGTTCAGACATACCTCTAATTAATATAATATTGCGATTGAGAATAGGGCTCACGCCAACCAGACAAGTTTGTGGCGATTGTCAGTAACCAAGTAAAGTGATACGACATTGTGACATTAGGCAGTAGAAGTCTATTGAGTAGCCCAAAGCCAGGTTATCTACAGTCTTTGACAAAAATTAGATACACTAATTTTTTTAGAAACCTCTTGCGTCACAACCAATGAGTCAAAGTTGATGACGCAACACAGGAGGGGAGGGTGTGTGTCAAAGACTGAACTATGAGGCCTGAGGTATGCCTCAAGATAGAACACCACCGGGAAGAGGGGTCAACCTCATATAGATTAGAGGGGATACATTGCCCGGGATAAGGGAAGGGTAGGGGATAGAATGGGGAACTATTAACTAGTTCTCTCAGGAGACACGGAGACGGTGACCAGATAGTTAGCACTCTGGTCACGACAGAATCACGGCGCCTACATGATAGCCATGATTGCCAATCAACAGAAAACAGCTAATGTAAGCGTGCCAAACAGAACGGCACGCAGAAAGCCGAAGGACACCTCAAGGTCCTTCCGCGTGGTGTGTAACCACGCGAGCAAGCTAGTCAGACGGGGGACTGACTTTGTAGCGGGCACCTCGTTGTAGTATTGATAGGAGATTTGTGTAACCAAATAGATAGAATTAGCATTAGGGTTTAGAAGCTAGTGATAGTAATTCTGTGGCTTTGTGTGTGGTTTTCATAGCGACTGTTATGTACTTGTGAAGAGCCAACGGCAATAAAATGTATCATTTATTTCCTCTCACACGACTTGCAAGTCTTTTGTGTGGTGTGGGAGAAGTAATCTGATGATGCCTTACACATGAGTTGTTGACAGCAACCATTGGAAGAGAAACTAAAGGACTAACCCAACACAACTAAGCAAATTGAGACGCCTCACAACAAACCCAGTAGGACATGAGAAGAAGAAAGAAGAAGTGGCACTAAACAACACAAAACACACAGGTCTTGGGGAGAGCGCAATGGCGGTGATTGTCAGATCTCTCTTCTCTGTCATCTACTCAGCTGTGGAGCTGTCACATTCCGTTTACATATTCTATCGATATCTTCGGCGTATTTTTTTCCCTTCAACCCATTTAATTACTGTGTAAATAAAAACTCAGAGGCGGTACCACATGCAGTGCTGCTAGCGGGGATCACTAAGCCCGACACCCGACATTGTGCCAGGGGCTTCGGACAGAGGTGCGTGATAAAGAAGGTACAAGTCTGATCCTCTGCGAGGGAATGCAACCTAAAGACTAAATGTCATGACAAGGCATACCGGGCCCTAAGCCTTGGTCGGCAACTGGCCTAGGATCGAAGACAGGTGGACAGCTAGAGCATTGCTTTGTTGATCCGGCAGCTTCTGCAGCTTTTCCTTTTCCAGTTGTATTCGTGTTACCTTTCCTCTCAAATAAACTAGGCGGGAGGAGAGAGGGATCATGCTGCAATGGCAACACATTGTCTCGACAATTCAGCCCAGGATTTGTGCTGATAGTCACATTCGCTAACGCCGTGTTATTGCACCTTTTTTGAAGCAGAATATAACAAACTATCGTCTGTCCAGACGGCCCGGTGCTGTCTCAGTTAACTTCCTGTGTTTGCAATGGCGTCGTCTGTGATATCAATACCGCCAAATAAATCCAGCGACAACAAACACAGATTCCGCGTCTATAGCTTCATTTTCTCCCGATCCACTATTGCTGCGACAAGCTGTCACTATCAGGCATCCTGTTATTTGAATATGCGGATACAGAGATGTGGAGTGTTAATTTAACAAACATAGGTAGCTTAAATCAGGATGGCAAATTAGATTCACCAGGTGTTGATATTTCTGGATTATTTCTTCATGTCGGCCCCATGTTAGTATAGTCACACAGATGGGGGTTACATGTTAGTATAGTCACACAGATGGAGGTTACATGTTAGTATAGTCACACAGATGGGGGTTACATGTTAGTATAGTCACACAGATGGAGGTTACATGTTAGTATAGTCACACAGATGGAGGTTACATGTTAGTATAGTCACACAGATGGGGGTTACATGTTAGTATAGTCACACAGATGGGGGTTACATGTTAGTATAGTCACACAGATGGGGGTTACATGTTAGTATAGTCACACAGATGGAGGTTACATGTTAGTATAGTCACACAGATGGAGGTTACATGTTAGTATAGTCACACAGATGGGGGTTACATGTTAGTACAGTCACACAGATGGGGGTTACATGTTAGTATAGTCACACAGATGGGGGTTACATGTTAGTATAGTCACACAGATGGGGGTTACATGTTAGTATAGTCACACAGATGGAGATTACATGTTAGTATAGTCACACAGATGGAGGTTACATGTTAGTATAGTCACACAGATGGAGGTTACATGTTAGTATAGTCACACAGATGGAGGTTACATGTTAGTATAGTCACACAGATGGAGGTTACATGTTAGTACAGTCACACAGATGGAGGTTACATGTTAGTATAGTCACACAGATGGAGGTTACATGTTAGTATAGTCACACAGATGGAGATTACATGTTAGTATAGTCACACAGATGGAGGTTACATGTTAGTATAGTCACACAGATGGAGGTTACATGTTAGTATAGTCACACAGATGGAGGTTACATGTTAGTATAGTCACACAGATGGGGGTTACATGTTAGTATAGTCACACAGATGGGGGTTACATGTTAGTATAGTCACACAGATGGAGATTACATGTTAGTATAGTCACACAGATGGAGGTTACATGTTAGTATAGTCACACAGATGGAGGTTACATGTTAGTATAGTCACACAGATGGAGGTTACATGTTAGTATAGTCACACAGATGGAGGTTACATGTTAGTATAGTCACACAGATGGAGGTTACATGTTAGTACAGTCACACAGATGGAGGTTACATGTTAGTATAGTCACACAGATGGAGGTTACATGTTAGTACAGTCACACAGATGGAGGTTACATGTTAGTATAGTCACACAGATGGGGGTTACATGTTAGTATAGTCACACAGATGGGGGTTACATGTTAGTATAGTCACACAGATGGGGGTTACATGTTAGTATAGTCACACAGATGGAGATTACATGTTAGTATAGTCACACAGATGGGGGTTACATGTTAGTATAGTCACACAGATGGAGGTTACATGTTAGTACAGTCACACAGATGGGGGTTACATGTTAGTATAGTCACACAGATGGGGGTTACATGTTAGTATAGTCACACAGATGGAGATTACATGTTAGTATAGTCACACAGATGGGGGTTACATGTTAGTATAGTCACACAGATGGAGGTTACATGTTAGTATAGTCACACAGATGGAGGTTACATGTTAGTATAGTCACACAGATGGAGGTTACATGTTAGTATAGTCACACAGATGGAGGTTACATGTTAGTATAGTCACACAGATGGAGGTTACATGTTAGTACAGTCACACAGATGGGGGTTACATGTTAGTATAGTCACACAGATGGAGGTTACATGTTAGTATAGTCACACAGATGGAGATTACATGTTAGTATAGTCACACAGATGGGGGTTACATGTTAGTACAGTCACACAGATGGAGGTTACATGTTAGTACAGTCACACAGATGGGGGTTACATGTTAGTATAGTCACACAGATGGAGGTTACATGTTAGTATAGTCACACAGATGGAGGTTACATGTTAGTATAGTCACACAGATGGGGGTTACATGTTAGTATAGTCACACAGATGGAGATTACATGTTAGTATAGTCACACAGATGGAGGTTACATGTTAGTATAGTCACACAGATGGGGGTTACATGTTAGTATAGTCACACAGATGGAGGCAGAGAAGTTTTGGCGTTAATGTGTCTGAATTGTCCCTTCTGTAGTTGGATGATCTCAACAAAGTGTTCTATCTGTTGCTGTCTTATCTCAGCGTCCTTCTGTCTGAATTTTTCTATTTGTTGCTGCCTTATCTCAGCGTTCTTCTGTCTGAATTGTCCTACTGTTTCTATCTTATCTCAGCGTCCTTCTATCTGAATTCTTCTATCAAAAAATCAATAAAAGCGTCCGAAGGATTGTCACCCTAACGACATACACGCCACGGAATTCGGTTATGGGCCCTCCATGTCCTTGACCCTGATTATCTATAATGTTTAGACTATAGGCAGCTTTAATGTACACATGAATACTCTTATGTACACATGATCTATAATGTGTACAGAATAAGCTACTCTGATGTACACGATCTACAATGTGTACAGAATAAGCTACTCTTGTGTACACGTGATCTATAATGTGTACAGAATAAGCTACTCTGATGTACACATGATCTGTAATGTGTACAGTATAAGCTTCTATAATGTACACGTGATCTATAATGTGTACAGTATAGGCTACTCTGATGTACACATGGCTACTCTGATGTACACATGGCTACTCTGATGTACACATGGCTACTCTGATGTACACATGGCTACTCTGATGTACACATGGCTACTCTGATGTACACATGGCTACTCTGATGTACACATGGCTACTCTGATGTACACATGACTACTCTGATGTACACATGACTACTCTGATGTACACATGACTACTCTGATGTAGATACGACCTATATTCTGTACAATACAGGTAGTAAGTAGCACGTGTATGGACTTGGTTTGAGTTTAAAGCAAGCGAACGAAAACAGAAGCTAAAAAAAAACCATTGCCAGGTCTATCACCCACCTGAACCCACAACTATGGGATACAGACAGAATTCGTATCTAACCATTGATATAGCACCATAGGTCTCAGAACTGTATATTAGCCCATTCAAATGACCACAGCGACTCGCTTAATCAACATAGAGACACTCACTGAGGCAACCACTTACCACAGAAGGGCCGTGCCCACGAGCATGACAGGTCGTCGCTTCCCCATGCGAGATGTGATTCGATCACTCAGCATGCCAATCAACGGACTCACCAGGAAGGTCACGGCTGAGGATGGAGACGGTTCATCCACGTGAATGAAATCATAAAAGACACACGAAATCACTAACAAGGTGCATATTTGTCACACTGAAAGTCGCATAAAGGTCGCATTAAAACAATAGCAAGTTGCGCATTCGTCACACTGAAAATCACATGAAAGTCGCATTAAAACATTAGCAAGTTGCGTATTTGTCACACTGAAAGTCAAATTAAAGTCGCATGACAACTTTAGCAAGGTGCTATTTATCACACCACTGAAAGTCACATGAAATCACCAACAAGATTATCTATATTTACTTATGCACTAGACACATGATCCCAAAAGGTCCCCGACCACTTCTGCCTTATCATGCATCAATACCCAACCCAGCGGTACAGACCCAGCCATTCTGTCCGCCTGCTTGTTTCCCAACAGACCAGCATGTCCTCTCGGGGGAAGGGGGGGGGGGGTTGGAAAATCCAACAGATGCTCTCAATTTGTGATTGTTGAATATACGCTTGCCACTCTGCTCAAAGCATGTTTGTCTTCACCCTTCTCATCACACTTTGTAAGTCGTTACAATGTCGACATGAGTGTGCTGTTTGTTCCCCAACCAGCGGAACGCCGCGCTACCTTCCGCCACCTTCATTATCAGACTAGATGCACTTGTCAACCCAGGACAATCGGGCTAGCAGGTTCAAGCCACTGCGCCACAGCGACTCTCATCCATAGCTATGCCTCCCTTTCACTATTTTATTCTTTCAAGTCCCAGCTGTGAGTGGTTGGGTTTTGCAGGACCCCGAAACCTCACTGCCCCCCTCACATGTTTCACAAAAACAATGCTACCCGGACATGCGAGATGACAGAATGTTATATGGGTCAGGAATGCTACAGACATAGAGAGATTATGTGGGGAAATGATGTATGCGTACTAAATGCTTAAAAGAGAGATCATGTGGGAGAATGTTGTATGTGAAAACAATACTAAAGGGATAGATAGCGCCAACATATGCTGGATGAATATGAGAAAACAATGCTCAAGAGAAAGGTGAATTGAATGAATGTTGTATGCGAAATTAATGCCAAGCACACAGACAGTTCGCATCGGTGATCAATTGTTGTATCAGAAAGCAATGCTCAAGAGAGCGGTGCAGCGAACGAAAGCTCATGAGAAAGCAATGCTGATTGAAAGAAACCCGCATACCCTGGACTTATCTAACATCTAGGGAGAAGAGGAGTTACACATGTACTGGGTTACTTGCAACAGAGAGAGTCAAATAACGAAGTATGTACAGTTGCATCTATAGACCCACCTTGTAACAGAGAGAGAGTCAAACAACGAAGCATGTACAGTTGCATCTATAGACTCACCTGCTCCTCCTGCCACCATGCCTCCCATTGTCCTGCCTTTAAGGGTCCCGCCGACCAACTTCTCCACTTGCGCGGGAACAACTGTAGACACAGATATACAGTTATCACCTGCAGATATCATGGCCAAGACCAATTGTACAGGTCAATGCTATTTGTGTGTTTTTCATTAGCACAATGAAACCAACCAATCGTTTACCTGCTTTCACTGTTGTTAGTTACATGCAAGGTGAGAAAACAGCTCTTATAAGCTATATTAATCCCATCCTGATGTACGGAAGCTAATCATGGACAATTAGCAGACAAGTGAGGAATTATGTAGAAGCTTTCTTAGATGTAGTTTTATAGAGTAACTAGCTGACCCGGCCCGGCTTCGCCCAGCACCTGGCCGGGGAGCATCTCATTTAATTCATATTCGGCCCCTGCTCCCGTTCCCGTTCCCAAAAAAGACGACCTGTCCCGGCTTCGCCCAGCCCCTGGACGGGAGCGTCTCATTTAATTCATATTCGGCCCCTGCCCCGGTTCCCGTTACCAAAAAAGACGACCCGGCCCGACTTCGCCCTACCCTGGCGGGGAGCATCTAATTTAATTCATATTCGGCCCCTGCTCCCGTTCCCGTTCCCAAAAAAGACGACATGCCCCGGCTTCGCCCAGCCTCTGGCGGGGAACGTCTCATTTAATTTATATTCGGCCCCTGCTCCCGTTCCCAAAATAGAACCCGGCCCGGCTTCGCCCAGTCCCTGGCGGGGAGCATCTAATTTAATTCATATTCGGCCCCTGCTCCCGTTCCCGTTCCCAAAAAAGACGACATGCCCCGGCTTCGCCCAGTCCCTGGTGGGGAGCGTCTCATTTAATTAATATTAGTAGTCATATAAGCTCCCGTTCCCGTTCCCGAAAATATGGCGAACAGATTGGAAGAGAACAATCTTCACCCCAATAAATATATAGGGCAATCTGAAACTACTGAACGTAAACTTACCAAGATATCACGAAAACCTAATAAATGCTGGGATGACTGTATAGATGTCGAAGAAAAATAAAAAGATGAGTTAGAAAATTTTCAAGTATTTAAAATAGGTGTACTATTTTTATGAAAACTTTAAAAATGCCTTAAAGATTTTATCATTATATATTATAACGCATATGCCTGTAAATAACTGTAGACAAACATTTTATAAAGCTTTGATAACAATGCATCAATTATATATAAAATATATAGCAATGCTACTAAACGTTATGCCCCTTGATATAACTTTTCTTAATTTAAGTCCCCTCGCTATATAAATTATAATGTAAATTACAAAATTAAATTTTATTATGTAAATAGCTGTTTGTAAACTAACAAACTATGACAGTTGGCTACACGGGAATGATAAGAACACGTATAGAAAATTTCAGCTCAATCGGACGGACCGTTCGTGAACGCATAAATAACATACATGCATAGATACAGACATACATTCTATTTTATATATATATAGATAAGAACACCAGGGACGGATAGAAAGAGCAATGCATATATCAATAACGAAGTTAACTCAAAGAGAACTGTTTACTCGCATCAGAATAAGACAGTCCACATTCTTTGTGCATGTCATGAGAAGAGGATAGATGGGGTATGTCGTCACATCGGGAAGATCGGAAAGAAGGTGGGGGAAGAGAAGAGACAGGGGGATACCGAACGAACGAACGAACGCACGAACAAACTTTATTTTAAAAGGGTAACAAATTGGGCACGCAGGCCCGTCTTACATTCGGCCCTTTCAATTACTCATCTTTCATTCATCAAATGTGCATGTTACATTAACATAGGGGAAAAAACATTGTCAAATGGATTTTGTAAGCATAAACAATGCATATTACGCATGATACATTCACATGAGAAAACAAAAACAAAACATTGTCAAATGAAAGTTGTAAACATAAACAGTGCATATTGCAATGTTGTGAGACACATTCCCCCATCCACTCTCATATCCCGCAGCCACCAACACATCCCCCACCCACCAAACCTCCCCCACCCACCCTCTCATACCTCCACGCACTCACACAGAACCAGTCAAGAGAATATGCTGGACAGTTTCATATCGTGGCATGGGAGAACTTCGGTGTCATAAATTATTCGCAGCACGTGAGACAGACGACTGT
This sequence comes from Cepaea hortensis, assembly GCA_963921405.1. NCBI lineage: Eukaryota > Metazoa > Mollusca > Gastropoda > Stylommatophora > Helicidae > Cepaea > Cepaea hortensis. The sequence continues at coordinate 4,255,556 of OY992876.1, read as the reverse complement.
GGACAGACATGTTCACCAACGCCACACGACAAGGACTATAAGAAGATTGGCAGTACACCAGACAGAAGGCTGTGGAGAGACATGATCACCAACGCCACACGGTATGGACTATAAGAAGAAGAATATACTAGACCCAGCATAACGGCCCGATGTTTCTGTGTTGTTGTCACGTGACCTGTCTGAAAGCTATGGTGCTGTTGACATGGTTGAGAACGCATTATATCCATTGTCCTCAGTCAGTGGTTCAGCTGGACGAAACACCTGGATTTGTTTAAACCTTCTGAATGTCCACTTGTCCGGTCGTGGGCGTACACTTGCTCCATCAGCGAGACTCTGACGTCATGTGGAGGCGGCGGATCCCAGTTACTATGATCCTGTAGCTTCCAGTCTGTATATTGTCTAGCCTGTTCTCTATTTTGTTCCTTTGCTTCTATGAGTCATTATCAATACCCGTAGATGTATTTCTAACTTTAGTGATGTAGTCATGTAGCACCAACTATAGGCATTGGTGGACACTTGTAAAAGCACAGACAAGAAGGACTAGCTAGCCTGAAATAAGTAGCCTGGTTGTTTTACCATATGTAATTCGTTTTTGTGGTAACTCTTATTGGCCTGGACTTCGCGGTCGACCCAGTCTTGTAAAGGGTACCATGAGATGTTCTTGGTAGTAAAGGCGGCTGACGAGATATTGACTACACCAGCCATCCAGTGCCGGCTGATTGATACACAAACAAACAAACTTTATTTTCAAAAGGTAACAAATTTGGCACGCAGACCCGTCTTACATTCGGCCTTTTCAATCACGCGTCTTTCATTCATCAATAGTGCATAATACATTCACATAAGAAAAAAACATTGTCAAATGAATGTTGTAAATGCCCATTATCATGTATGAAACACATCCCACACACACACACACACACACACACACACACACACACACACACACACACACACATATATGCCCCACCCACCCAGACATACATATATGCCCCACCACCCATCCATCCCCCACCCACACATCCCCTACCCACACACATCCCCAACCGACATGCACATTCCCTCACGAATCCCATAACCCACACACACTCACCCACCCACGTATCCTCACCATCAACACACCCCCAACCACCCAGGAAAACACACATCCCCCTAACATACATCCCACCACCCACACACACATCCCCCTGCCAATCCAATCATCTTACACCAACCCACACACATCCCGCAGCCATCCACACATCCCCAAGTTACACACATCTCCCACCCACACAATCTTCTCCCACCCACACAATCTTCCCCCACCCACCCACACATCCCACACCACATACAAGTATATAGCGAGATACTGACTACACCAGCAATCCGGTGCCGACTGACTGATACAAATATGGGGCATAGAGGCTACGTTCTAATTTATCCCAGGTAATCAGCATCAGCATTGGTAAGACAGCAACAACAATGAATATGTTAGCAAAAAGAGTCTGGGAGAACAGGAAGCTTTCTGCCAATAACCTGGTCTACCAAGCCTGTGTCCTTAGTACTATTCTTTATGGCAGTGAAACCTGGACAACTTACTCTCACCAAGAGAAACATTTAAACAGCTTTCATATGTGGTGTCTGGGAAGAATACTTGGTATTAAGTGGCAAGACAAAATCTCAAATACTGAAGTATTGGAAAGATCAGGTTGTGTGTCTGTGTATTCCATGCTCAGTCTTCTTAGACTTAGATGGATAGAACATGTCAGGAGGATGGATGATGGTAGAATACCAAAGGACATCTTTTTTGGTGAATTACAGATGGGTAAAAGATCTCGGGGTCGGTCTCTACAAGGTTCAAAGACATGTGTAAGCGGAACATGATTGATACATGCATTGATATTACACCGCTGATCGCGTTGCATGGAGGGGAAGAGAATAAAGACAGAGGAGAACATGATTGCAGATAGGTCAGACACTGAGCGTTCGAGACGTCAGATGGTGCTTGATGGTGGAAATAACCATGTGTTCACATGCATCCGTTGGGGACGAACATTTACCGCGCGAATTGGTCTGATGAGTCCCATCTCTACCGCCATGGGTTGTAGTTAGTATGCCTGTTTTAAAGCACAAAGCAACAAACTAAACACAACTCTCTTGAAAACAAGATCGATGCTGAGAAACTTCCAGAAATGACATCCAATAATGACATCACTTCCCTCCGGACATACTGATAAGTGCTCCGTCTACCTCTGACCATCTCGCAGAGCATGGATAGTTATCGTCCCGCGGGTCTCTGTGGCGAAGTGGTTATGCCACCTGCTTCGCGCACGGAATGTTGTGGGTTCGATTCCGGCAGTTCGGTTTACGAGTCTAGTTTTTTATTCGGAGACTTCTGGGAGTCGTCGCTGGAGCTACGGAGTTCGTGCTACGTGCGTTGCTTACGGCAGGCCGCCCAGCGGAAAGAGACCGATACATATGGGATAAACCCGGTGCAATGAAATCGATCTTCTCGCCCTTTAAACACTTGTAACATGGTACAGTTCCATTGGTCAGCTGGTTATGCGCGTCACTGCTCCGTCCTCTACCACGAACCTTCCTGCTAGTGTGGAACTGGGTCCTGGTGCCATAAGTCGGAGCCGCGTGTAGACATTGATTTGTGTTTCCTTGTGCAACAGGCGAGCATTTATAACCAGTTGTACCAAACCATAGCCGGAGAGACGTATTTAGTGCTTTGTGATCGCTACTTTCAGGGTGTGCCTGTGGGTGTGAGATGGGCTGACTGAGAGCTTTGTTTTTTTTGCATATCCTATTTACAGGACATCGCTGTTAACACCAGCTTTTTACTGCTGTTGTTGATGTCTTGGCAAGTTTACGTTCAGTAGTTTGCCATTGTGACTGAAGACTGCAACACAAAAATAACATAGTGTTGTTGGAATCAATTAGGATGTGACTCCTGGGGGACGTGAGCAGCTTTAGTGTGTCTGGCGGACACCGAAGTGAAATGAGATCGGTAGCGGGCGAAGGATGCAACATTAATGGTCGACAGTGTGAGGTTAATCAATGGCAGGGAGAAACGAAGAATACAATACGGAGGGAATGGAAACTGGGTAAACAACGTGGGCATGAATCAGACGCGGGCGGACGGGGTATGGAGAAAAGTAAATAACACAGAAACATAATGTCGTAATCAAAACAAACTAAAACATATAAAAGTCTGTAAACACGAGACGGAGAACAAATAGTGATAGACGACACTATCTCCTGTCGTGTCACGAAGTCCCATACCTGGGGGGTTGTATCAACTCAGGCCATCCTTTATATTTGCTGTAGTCCCGTGTCTGGGGTGTTGTATCAACTCAGGACATACGTTATGTTTGCTGCAGCCTTTAGCAGCCTGATCTTTAAATCACAGTCACCGACTTCACTCTCAACATAGACTTAAAAGTTTTTTTGTTTTTTTTATGTGCACTAGAACCTTTTTAGTTTTATTTTTTTTAAATCGCTGATGAAGGTCTTATAATAGCAACGGCCGTTATCTCATTTCTGATTACGATCTTGTATAGCTGACCCTGTCCACATTCCGTGTATTTATTGTTGTGTTTGATTCATGATACTTGCAAATCTTCACTGGAGTCCAGCCACTTTGATTTTGTTGGTTGTGTAACTGTTGGATATATACATATATCAATCAGGTGCTGTCTCCGCAATGAAGGTTGGCTGCAATAGATCTCCAGCACTGTCTGTCTGTTGCCTTGACTGTACATTCTGTCAGGCTGATGTTCGTCCATCTCGTGATGTTATCTTGTCTACCTCTTGCTCGCTTGCCCTCAACCTTGCCTTACAGTATGGTTTTTATAAGAGTATCATGTCTTTTAATGTGGCCAAAATATTTCACTTGTCTCCTCTTTATTTCTTTCATCAACTCTCTCTTCATTCCAAGTTTTTCTAGAACCTCTGCATTTGATTGTTTTTCTTTCCATGAAATACGACATATTCGTCTGTATATCCACATCTCCAGGGCCTCTATGCGACTTTCTAGTTGCTTGCTCAATGTCCAGGCTTCCGCACCATACAGTTGCGTTGAATATACGTAGCATTTGACAATTCTCACTTTTAATCCGTTATTAATCTCTCTAGATGTTAATACTGATTTCATGCCGTTGCAAGCATTTTTGGTCATTCCTATTCTCTTTTTGATTTCCATTTCACTTCTGCCATCACCTGTTATTATATGTCCAAGATAAGAGAAACTTGTTACTTGTTCTCGAATCTGCCTGTTTACTGTGATGTTCATTGATGACCTTTCATTTTCATTGCTAATTATCATAGTTTTTGTTTTTTGGATGTTAATATCTAAGCCACATTCTGCACTGTGGCTGTTTACTTCTTCCACTAGGTTTTGCAACACTTGCACACTTTCTGCTAGTAACACGGTATCGTCAGCATATCTAAGATTGTTTATGATTCTTCCGTGGATGCTGAGTCCAGGCATTTCAGTTTGTTTAAAAATTTTGTGTATAGGTTAAAGAGGCCTTAGGACAGTACACATCCCTGCCGTATTCCTCTTTTTATCTCTATACGTGACGAATAGTTATTACCGCATCTAATAGACGCCACTTGTTCCCAGTACAAGTTACTAATAAGTCTGATGTCCTTTCCGTCTACTCCTATATCTTGAAGGCACGTAATTAGTCGTTCATATTGTACTCTATCAAAAGCTTTCTTGTAGTCTATACAGCAAACATATATACTTGTTTGAACTTTTATATATTTTTCAATTAACATCCTCAAACAGATAATTGCTTCTCTGGTGCCGCTGTTTTTGCGGAACCCAGATTGTTCTTCAGCTACTTCCTCATCTATTTTATGTTGAATTCATTCTTGTATGACCTTGAGTAGTATCTTAGTTATGTGGCTCATTAAGCTAATAGTTCTGTAATCCTCACAATCAACAGCTCTTGGCTTCTTGGGTAGTGAGATAAAAATGGATGTTTTCAAGTCCTTGGGGATGTACCCAGTATTATATATATCATTACATAATTCTGTGGTAGTGTCAATGGCAAAGCTGGATAAGGATTTTATCATCTCTGTTGTTATCTTGTCAGGACCTGCAGCCTTTCCTTCTTTCATCTTTTTAATAGCCTTTTCTACTTCAGCCGTTCATATTTTTGGTCCATCTTGAGTATTATACAATGCTGGTCCATTGACATTGTTGTCCCAGAATAAATCTTCTGTGTACTCTGTCCATCTTTTTATTATGTCAGTGTTATTAATTATAATAATAATAATTATAATTTCTAAATTTTTTCCTCTGATACAACCGTTTCCTGTTATATTACTTTTCTTCTTTGTAAATCTTTTTATCTGTTCATGTAATTCTTTCGCGTTGTGTTTTATTTCCAGATCCTTCATTTCTTTGCAATGTTTCTGCAGCCACTCTTCTTTGGCATCTCTGCACGTGTGACGTATTTGTCTATCTATTACTATACACTCTGGAGTGTTCTTTGCTTTCTTTCTTTGAGACATTTTACTCAATATTTCATCGGTTATCCATAATTGTTTTTTTTTTCCTCATTAATTTTCACTGGCATGGTGGTATTTGCAGTCTGAGTATATATATTCTCTCTCTCTCTCTCTCTCTCTCTCTCTCTCTCTCTCTCTCTCTCTCTCTCTCTCTCTCTCTCTCTCTCTCTCTCTCTCTGTATATATATATATATATATATATATATATATATATATATATATATATACTAGCTGTCCGGCCCAGCTTCGCCCAGGCTCTGGCGGGGATCTATCTATCTATCTATGTATCTGTCTGTCTGCTTGTCTGTCTGTCTGTCTGACCCGGCCCGGTTTCGCCCAGCTCCTGGCGGGGAGCGTCTCATTAAATTCATATAAGTAGTCATTATACATTCAAATACATTCTCTAAGCGTACAGAGTATGCGTTCGGCCCCTGGGCCCTCGCAGCTAATTTATTGGTTACAGCTAGAAAATTTCATTTAATGTTAGGATTATTTAGTTTTTTAAATGTTGACGTATAATTTTTAAGTTATAGTCGAACACCAAATTTGATGTCTAATGTAGTGCTTTTTGATATACAATATTTTTTGTTTTTCTGTCTGGTGCGTACACAAATAAATC